>WBNH01003956.1:41023-61591 GCA_013401255.1 Urocolius indicus
ACTACTGCTCATTTGGTGCAGTATAGAACCTAACTTGTCTGATGAACATTCTTAATACACTATGCTTTTATCTTCCTAAACAAATGCAGAAACAAAATCTGTTTCTCATAACTCACTTTGTGTATTTTTTTTAATTAGTGTTGTAACTTAGGAAGACCAAATAATGCTAAACTGAACAATCAAAGATTTAAGTAGAAAACAAGGTTTTGTCTGAACTGTTTTTACAATGTTTCGACTCAGGAGAGAAGCTGTAGGAATAGCAGCACACCAACAGCAAGATGGAAGGTGGGGGGGTGGGAAGGGGGGCGGGGCAGGGTCCAGCGGTGACTCATTTCACATGTGATTCATTAAGATCTGATCTAGGTTGACCTGCTTCTGCAGGGGGGTTGGACTAGATGATCTCTAAAGGTCCCTTCCAACCCTACCATTCTATGATTCTATGATCTTCCTCCCTTCCGCGACTTATACAGCTATCAGAAACCTCTAAGAGAAACTCAGCCTTTCACTGTAGCATATATTTTGTATTCGCGATACACTATGCTTTATTACTACCCCTTAAAAAAAAGGTTTTATCAGTTCATCAAACTATCATAGTATTTCACAGTAAAATTGTATTTGGTGAAGAAAGAAATGTATGCGAATGATCTCTTTTATCTGGCTGATGCATAATCAATGATACTCCCTCTACAGATGGCTACGAAAGCATCCAAAAATGCTTAGATGTGATTGTTCATCATGTGCCACAAGATGCTCTTTTTTTCTGCTAATTTTTTTTAATATACACTCTCCTCCCTGATTACTAACCACTTCAGGGCTTCAGTGTTAATAATAAATAACTAATTATGTGAACAGCTTGTGTCCTGAGCTCATCACATCTAGTACCAAAATTTAAGCATATGAAGTATAGTATTGATGATTTCAGATGCAAATACTCCAGAATTAAACACACCTACTTGTAGGTAAACAGGTTAAAATAAATGTGTACAAATGTCACTTGCAAACAGGCTAAAATTAAAATATACATCTCGTGTATACAGCATTTCAGACTTACCAGGATTGAACACAACTGCCTTAACCCTTCCTCCCCACCCACATACCTCTACTTGTATTTGCAAGAGGCAGTCAATCACTTTCTGCTACTGAAACAGTAACTTAGTCACAAAGTTAATTTTATTTAGAGAAAATTATCAATTAAAGATTACAGAAATTTTTGTAATTTAACAAAAAGTATAATTATCAAGTGTTAAACCAAGTAAGACTTCTAGACATTAAATGGCTTCCACTTATTTCCATCTGTGAGCATGCTTTTAATGCTTCAGTGAAATGTAGTAACAAATATTTAAGTAAATAAATTGTCTGACCAGCTGGACATTTCTGGGGAGAAACAGGCTGAAAGAAATTTAACTCTACCAGAAATTTACTACATCCATAGAAATATTTTAATGAGTAATTTTCAGTACATGTTACAAGTATCAGGCATAACCAAAGGAAACAATTGGCAAAACACATTTTCATTGGCAGAAATCATTACTTGCTTCTTCTCTCTAGCCAAAGAGCCTGACAGAAAATATCATCTGAGCGTCTCATAGAAAAAAGCAAGAAACATGAAGTTTCCATTTTACAAAATCACCTAAAAAAAGAGGAATATAATCAATGTAAGAAAGAAAGTCCAAACAACATTGTCCATAGTGCTAGACACCTTGGCTACATGAAATTGGCACTCCTCATCTTATGTTTCCCAGGCTGTTTTTCTCTCCACGAATACCATAGCTATTGAGACAACTATCTATTTGCTTCTTCTAAGCAATAGGAGATTTTCTCTCTGGACAGACTTTTCTCTCTTCTGTAAGAACAGATGGATGCATTCAAGAACTAATCATTACCATGCTGCTTGTAATAGTTAAAACTCCTTTATTCTGTAGCCACAGTTATAGGCTGTGTGACAAAGCTTCAAAAGTGAAGTTGCAGCTACTACGAATTCTGGTTCCACTATGAAATCAGGTTCCATGATAATCCAGTATCATCTCCAGCAATGCAAAACTGATGAGCAATAGAGTTCCTTTAGAACCACATTTATTAGCTGTCATTTTTATAGCAATAAAACCTCCACATCTTTTATTTCATTTGATACTGAAATACAGACAAAAGTACGACTTGCAAAAAATAAATTCAACTCAGAATACAATTCCCACACATACTTAGTCCCCATTAACATGCATCCTTTAGCTTTTCCCACTGCAAATAGCAGCTCTCATCCATTCTTACTTTTTCCAAACCCCTTACCCCAAAAACCAACATTCTCCTTTTTTATTCCTCATTTTCACCTGAAACATTCTTATTTCCTTCCTCATTTGTGTGTCATTATTATGAAATTATATTGAGTTTCTCATTTCATTTCTTGACACTGAAATAATAAAAGTTTGACATTTGCTCTAAATAACAGGTAAACAAAATGTGAAACTAGGTAAAACTTATGATTACTCTTATTACAAATAGAAATATTTATTCCAACACAATCTTTACATACAGTCTCCTAAGGAATAGCAGAACTGCCTCTCATGATATGTTTTCCAAAATATCTCTGTCCTTCTTTTTATGACGTAATAAATTACAATAGCTTACTAAAGTAAGTTTCAACATAGCAGGAGCAATGTGCATTTTCTACCGATCTTCCTAAAATGTTTTTGCTCTTGCTTTTGACGACTCACATCTAAACATTCAGCAGCAAGTTTAACGTTTTACAAAATGCAGGTCAAAGTGTATATAATCTCCATTAATGCTACCAAAACAAGAAAGCTACGACAAAGACAGATGACTTATCTGCCTCAATAAATTTCACCAAGGCACAGCACTGTGGTAGTAATATTTTTAAAAAATTTCTTACAAACATAAATAATCCTATTTCATGCATAATGGAAAATAAAGAGTTTAAATGGTAGTAACAAAGAACCACTAATAGAAGTGAAAAACTGGAAAGTCTATATTTAACTTGGTGCTCAATCATTAGAAAGGTGCCCCATAACGACCATATGTTACTCAAATATGTTATCACACCTACAATTTCATCATATGTCTCCCAAGAAATTAATTAGCTCCAACTTTTTCAACTTTGACAAAAATGTCTGCAGTAAGTCAGATTACTAGCTCTCGCAAACGCTTCAAAATTCAAAGCTTGCCTCAGTTTTTATTTAACCTTTTAATTACAATCATTGAATAACACTTGGAAAGCAGATGTTCCTTTTTTGCATATAGTTAATAACAAAAAAGACAATTTATTTTAAATTCATTTATTTTTTCAACTACAAAAATGCTACAAAGATGATCACCATTTTATACAGCAAAGAACAGATACATCAGCAGTGATAAAACACCAGCTACCTTAACTGGATGTGAAGTAACCTGAAGAGAATTCATTCTAAGGGAAAAAATCACATTGTGCAATTCATTTACACAAAAGACAGAGCAGATTAGGACTCTAGCTGACCTAGTTATACTGAAGCAATACAGAAGAGCTAAACTTTCAGCTGCCATCTCAGTTTTCAAAAATGCAAAACTGTTGAGAATTATGCTTGACACAAGCATGATGAGAATTGATTCATTCCATGTTTTAGAACCAAATAAAATATAAGGGGAAAAGTCATAAGGACATGACACCAAAATACAACAATATATAACCTAATCTAAACCACAATCCCAGCAGTGAAGGTCAAGCCCATCTCATAGCAACTGTAAAAAACAGTCTTGGTAGATATCATTCACAAAACTTGATTTATTTTGTTGAGATTGTTAGAGAAGATGAACAAAAGTTATTCCAACAACTTTTTAAGCCTAAAAAAAAATCCAATAAACAATTACCTATAGAAGAGCTACAAACATAAAGTTATTTTAATATAGGCATACAGGCAAATTCTAAATATTTTTACCACAAAAGAGGCTGAAGTTTCTGTCTTGATATCAAGAAAAACTAATGAAAACCAAACCAATTTGAAAACTGATACTTCCTCAATTTTTAAAACATATTAGGCACATCAGTATAGAGCTCTCTGAAGGAAATTAAGACTTCATTGTAAAATCATCATATGAAAATAAGGAGGCTTGTTGAAGGCTTACATTTAGAGTTTCTTGAGGAAGGACTCTGTAGAGTTATTTACCTTGCACACAATTAACGACTAAAGGTTCAACTAAAGGAACAATCAAGACTTCCAATAAAAAGGGTGAAACAATGTTTTAAATAATTTTTCTGTTAAGGTAGCATGACGTAACATGTCACCACAAAAACCAAACATGTCATTGATTATTTTCCTCTAAGCTCAGAGGAAGTTTCCTATCACTTCATCCACTGTTAAAACTATCCTTTATTTATCTTCAAATACCCAAATACTCAAGTAGGTAAATTTAACCACACACATACATGCAAGAGCACACATATGGAAATACTAAAACAGAATACATTTTTTAACATCTGAAGATAGCTATATTATTCCTGTAACTGCCTGCAAGCATTATAAACCTAAACTATAAAAATTAAGCCGTAACTTAAGATAAACCCAGTCTTATTACGGAGGAAAAAAAATTTAATCACATTGATCAAATCCTAACTATATGTGCAATGATTTTAGAACCAAATAAAAAAAAAATAAGAAAGAATGAAAGAAAGAACAATAGATCTCCCTAAAAAGGAAAATAACTTGAAAGTTCAGCTGCATCTACAGATTTTCAAATACTTTAATCCGGAAGCTATAGCTATTTGGAAGCATTCATTCAACTTCCTCCATGTACCTTCATACTTATTTCATTCTAACTTTCTATTAGATTTTCTGTGTGCTGGAACGGCTGAAAACATTAATTATTGTTATAATTATTCATGTGGATGCTGAACTTTAATTCTGTCTTCCTCTATTTTTCTCTAGAAGTGTCTATATTCTTACTTAAATAATAAGGTGTTACAATGCAGTATTTCTAGTTAAATCTGCTACTGTATAGCTAGGTCCCCAAAACATAACAGGCCAATTATAGTAAACCATTATCATATCCAATAACAATTTTGACAGCGTAAAACGTACAGGAACAATATAAGACTGCAAAATTTAAAATAAATATTCAAAATATTTACAACATGCATTGAAAAAATTATGAATGAAAATTTATGAGTACAGCTGTACTATAAATAAAAATCATTCATTAAAATTAAAAGAAAAAATATGCTGTCTAGACAAGCTCTGCAAAACCAGCAAACCATTACTATTGCCCATCCCATATCTTCCTCCCACATTATCACTCAATCCTACATTATAATTCCAAGCAGTTTTTCTACATCTTCTGTATTGAAGCAAAATGCAAGTTTTTATCTTTGACTCATAGAAGTTTAGAAAATGTTAAATTTATAAATGTTGCTGTGGTGTCTCACGAAATTACCGCTCAACCAACACATGCTTCAATTTTCTCTTTGAGATACCTTCTGCAGTAGAATTACATGGTTCACAAGGCAACACAATGCACGAGCAAGAGGCAAATGAGATGAATTACAGGAAACACAGTTTTGCCAGAAACCATGGCCAACAACAGAGACCAAGGAAATTAGGTGCTCAAATAACAACTCCATTTCTTCCCCGTATCATTTAAAACCAGCAGCTGATATCACCTGTGTCACAAAAAGCAGGTATCTCTGATATATTCCCATTCACCTCACACTGGAAACCAAGATCCTTAAGAACAAAGACCAGTAGAAATTTTCCATGCATCTTTCAATCTTAATCTACAGAATACCAGAAAACAGCACAAGATACTATGCCATTATCAGCATAGCAAAAGGATAAATACAGAGGGAAGAAACAAACCCAAGAACACTTAACCTGCTCAACAAATCCTGAGCACTTTATGCATCATTCTGCAGAGCTACTCCCCTTTTCCACAGGGAGTCACCATTCTTCCAAGTGTCTCTGAACACAGCACTGGAGAAGAGAGGATTCTACTTTGCTTGAAGACCAGGTGAACATGGGTATTACCAGGAGTTTTGTAAAAGACAACCAAGAGTTCTCCCGAGAGTAGAGACAAAATGACATGTTTCACCAAGAAGCTTCTGAAACTGCCATGGTTAAACTCTCCAGATGTAATTTCTTTTGTAGCAATCAGACTTTACTTGTTATTTCATATCCTAATCAAAACAACACAGACAAAAATAATTTGCTTACTGACGACACTTTTTTTCTTAAAAGCTATCTTTTTCATGCTCTTCCTCTCCCACTTTCGTTGAACTGAAATAGGGACTGACATCAGAAAGCAGCTGTGCTGCACACATCCCGTCACAGCACCACAACTGCATAAGAGCCTTCCAGCCTTCCTGTGAAAAGCGGAAACCTAATTAGGATGCTTAAGATAGCTTTATGGATGCTGCGAATGATAAGTAACTAACCCAAACACATAAGCTATTACAAATGCAATGGATAATTTTTTAATCTTTTTCATCTAAAAATATTCTGGTGTTCCTACATATTGCAGAGAAAACAATTGATGTCACTTGAAAAAAATGCCTGCTTTTCTATTTTGCACCTGCATTTTCTACTGTGAAAGTGTGATTCAAATCAAGATTTTTTATCACCAGTTCTCAAAGTGGGTGGAATTAGAGTAACAATATTTCTGGAAAAGAGATCACTGAAATATTGTGAGATTGCTTTGTAGATTTAAGTAAGCAATAAACATTTTCACATTTTAAAGAAAATTTTATGGCTTTGTCTGTCTTCCATAAGCTTGTAATTATGTGAAAAGTGGAATTAAAGATACTTCTCCATTTTTAACATAAAAAATATGCATATAAATATTCACATTACTTTGTAATTTTGTAAGCTACATAATTCTATATTGTCTGAAGACAGGCACTGACTCCATATTTAGGCACTTCAATGTTTAGAAACATTCCAAGGTGTAACTATCACAGGCTTCACAAAAGTTAATACATCCAGCGGAGGAGCAGTATCTTCAGAAAACCAGAGAGTCCTACCCTTACAGATGAAAAATTCTGTTACCGGTGTTTCAACATCCTGGTAACTAGAGAAACGGGAGAAAGAGATAGAGAATACAAAATGCACTACAGAGCAAAGATTTTACTAATTCAGGCAGAATAACAGCAAAAGGCTGGTAAGAACTATAGGTAAGCCAGATCCATCACATTTAAAGTTCTCTGATCAGCCACCACCACAGGTCACCCTGGAAGAGTTCAAGCAAAATTTTCACATATAATAATCATATGAATTTCTACAGGCGCTCTCAGGTATATAAACGTAATTCCTGTCTGGTCTTAGAAGCCTTATTTCAATGTCTGAAACCTAATAATGAACTTGTTAAATGTATTCACTAGCAAACTTTTATTATTACAGCCATATTAAATACTTAATAGTTATATTCAGTTTCCCTTACACTCCCTTAATGCAGTGCAAGTCACAATTTGTGCTTCTGATGTGAAATGAAATTATTTTACTCATGGGTCTTTATTCAGGTCCTTCCCAGCAATCTCAGATATCGATGGCTGGAATTCTAAGCATCACCTCCTGTAACTATCATCATAGTTCTGTCAGGTTTGAAAAAGGTCTTCCAAATTTGATGGCAACAAAGCAATGAGTCAAGGCACGACAGCAAAATTAAAATATTTCTCTGTACAAGGACCATATTCATAGCCCAGACATTTGTATCAAATCACAAGGGATCTTTGGCATTTGATAAAAGAATTACATATTTTAAAATATCATTTACTTTCCAGTTTGTAATTTGTGCAAGAGTACTAATTCACCAACACATCCCTCACATTCCATTTAGCAATTCCAAACTTAGAAAAGAGAATGAAAAAATGCAGCTTTTCCGATCAGTATGTTTTCTGAAGAAAATGTGTTTATCAAAACAAGTCTAAAAGTAGAAAATACAAAATTTGCTACCACAAAGTTGAAGTGAATTAGACTAGGATTCATAATTGCTCCAGTATGACCATCTTACACTACTTCAGTGACGTTTTATGTATCAATGCACTTATGTACCACCGGAAAAATCTACAATGTTAAACTGCAAGAAAAGATAATTCAAGTAATACTCAAGACAGGATTTTTTAAGTCAAAGAAGTTATTTATGTAATGTACAGTCAAAGCACACATTAAATACAAGTATCTGTGTCATTATATAGACTGCTGAAAACAATGCCAGCTGGGTCCCTAATACTCATATCCAGTATTTTTAAAATTAATTTTTTTAAAAAGCTTTAAAAAATTTTTAAATACTGCATGACCAAAGTTGGTAGCCATGTTTCTTCTGTTACCATGTTTCAGGCTTCTTGGAGAAGGGACTTCAAAATTTAGAAGTAGGTTTCAGAAAGCTGATTCACACTCTCAGAAACTTTTGACTCATTTGGAAAAGCAGATTTTAGCTGATTATGGAGTCCTTATTGTGTCTGGCACCACAAAAAAAGCATCCAACTACATCCATAGGTAAGAATAAAACAGGCAAAATTTTTTAGGCTACTTGCAGCAACTGAAAACAGATTTCTAAGCATTTAAGAGCTGTAAGAACAAAGAATTGAAAAGGAATTGACTATTTTACACAGAACAAATGAAATAAAAATCACTGCTGGCTAGTTTTCTCAAATTTCAAAAAAGGAAATCTAAAAAAAAATAAAAGAGAGAAATAATGATCAATTGTTGGAAAAAATAGCTTTAATGACCACTTGTAGCACCACATTAAAACATCCAATTTGCTTAATAAGTAGGCGATGTGAGTCTAAAACTACAAAAGGAGTGTGAAATGCCATGCTACAACAAAACTGTATCAGAAGAGGACAGAGTGAACCGAATTTCAGTAGAATTCTACATGGGAATGTACAGTAACTCCCCAGGACAAGTATACCAAACTTCGTATCTCCACATATGATGGTGATCAAGGAAAACTGGAGGCTGGGAGAGGGAGAATTAGATCAAACATCTATCAGAAACTGTTTACTGCTGCCTACATATTCCTAGGTACCCATATATTAGGGTAGCTATGATCAACAAATTAAACCTGACCAGGTTATCTGCAGGTTTTGGACCATCTCCTATCTCCATTCGGCCGGTGGGAAAAGGAATGTTAGTGGGACAGGCCCTCTCTGCTGGGGAGGTTGGAATCCCAAACATTTCTTTAGATAATCAAAAGATGAAGTTGCGAACTTAATAGCAAAATTACTGCTGCATAAGAAAAAACATTTCTTTAAAAAAAAGAAAAATTTAAAAGTAACCACATCTAAGTTTCATCTGCTGTGCAAATTCCTGTTAATGTGGCTATCTTGTTGGAGAACTGCCTACCCACTACAGTAAACTCCCACCTTCTACTAGAGCAGAATCTGGAGGAATCCCCCTTCACCAAGGGATTCATTTTGGGTTGTAAGAAGATTATCTCCTCTTCAGTGGCCTCAGGTACTATGGGTTACCCGTCACTGGCTGTTAAATAGAGCAAGGTGAACTACTGTGCTACAGAAGCAATCACGTGTGACAGGTCTGCTAGGAATTACTTTGCTTGAGCTCTAAAATATGAGGTGTCAGAGAGAGATGTCAGTTAAGAAGACTGCATGCAAACTTCCCAGAAAAGGGAGGTGTATCTGTTATACATTCAGGTTATGTGCAGGAAACTGATATCACACTAACATGGAACATGGACATACTGGATGCTCCCTACTCTATTTTATTAGGTGCAAAAGAAAAGGAAGGAGAGAAATACTTCAGAAGCTTATTTCCTGTATAACCACATTTACAAGCTGGTGGTACAAAAAGAACAGCCAAGAAGATCACAGCACAAGAAAGGCTCTCCTAGATCATTAAGTTCCCTCCCAGCATCTCAGTACAGAGCCCTGTTTTGAAAATAAATAGGGAGCAGGAGTCACACACCCCAAAAAACTACACAAACACACACATGCCCTCCCTCATAAAAAGGAAGGCAAAAAATAGCACTAGCACAAACCTGAAAGCAAAACTCTCAAACATAAGTAAATGCATTGAAATAATACCTCACCCAAGTATGGTCTCACTTTCAAAGAGATTTAGTAAGTCTTACAACAGTGTATGAATCTATTAAAAATATCTGATAGTAGGGGTCATAAGTAAAGACTATCTAATCTTTCATCAAAACAAGAGCTCTATGATGATCACTGGTCAAAGACTTTATGCAACATTTCTCAGGGTATCTTTGCCACTTCTGACAATTCAGAATATCACTACATTTATTTTCCTCAGGTGAAATTAGTATGCTTTATATAAACAAACAGAAACTGATTTTTTCCAAACATCACAAAAATACACTACTTTGATTTTAAAAGGTCACCTTTCTTCAGAAAAGACTAGATTCCTGAAACATTCCAAACAGAAACAAAAGACTAAAAAAACCTCACAAAGTCAAACACTATTTCCAACTCTCTTTATAATACATTAAAACAAACAAACAAAAAAATCCTTAGCAACAAAAGACAGTGAAAAATTGAAATGTAATAGGATGTGTTAAAAAAAGATAAGATTATAATAACACTACCACAGTTTATGGAAATCAACAGAATAAAAGAAGTATTTCATTATTCAGCTTCCAAAAATAAACAAATTCTTCTTTATCCCTCTGAAGTCATTAAAGTCACTCACTAAAGTCAATGTATTTATTAAAAGCTAACCCAACTAATCTTGCCTCTGATTTTTTTCGTCCAAAATTTTAAATGATGGAAAGAAGAATAACTCTCAGCTTCTTATTTCTTAGAATTCTGTTTTTACTGATTAATGAGTTGAATGTCACAGACACACTGAAGAGATCATCTATTTGGACATAATGAATAAAGCTCTAGCATAAACTAAAAATAAAAACCACGAAACAGACAAGTACATCTCAAAATTAAAAAAAAACAACTTTTGAGTTAGGATGTTTTTAGTAAATCAGCTACAAAAAAATAAAGAGGAAGGCAAATATTTCAAAAGATAAAAAAAATAAAATCCAATTACAAATCAGTAATGTATGGAGACACTCAGAAAGCAAGAGTTCTTTAGAAAAGTAGACCAGGAAATTTGATTGTCTTAGAAAAAAATCTGAGAAGAACAAACAGACAGAAGTTCTGAAATATCACTATTCATGAACTTTTTGCACTAGCAAATTAATTTTTTTTTAAAAAGCTACATAGAAAAAAAGTCTCGCGAGTACAAGAAGACTAAAGTTTTTTTCTTTCTTTATAAGAAAATACTGAGTTTTAAGTACAGTTAAAATAACTGGCTAAGCTTAGCCTAGAACAGAGAAAATGGTAGGGAATAGGAGGGAGGCAGAACATAAAAATCCTACAATATGTGAGTCTTATAAGGAGGGCAGTGATTAATTCTGCTTCACATCTACAGATGGCAGTACAAAAATTGATCAGCAGGGAAATATAGATTATACATTGTCAGAAAGTTGCTTCCAATAGAATTTGTTAAGTTGCAGAACAACTTTGTGTTGGAAGGTTGCTGGAGCTTGAAAGAACACCCCAAACACTGTGTAAGGACTTTCTTTACTTTTGACTCAGCATCAAAATGAGAGACAGATAACACTCAAAATTTATTCCAACTCTACATTTTGAAGTTCAAACAAAAAGTATCGATACATAAGGTAAGTTGGCAGCCTTCTTAGAAACACAAGCCAACATTTAACCAGTTAACTAGTTATTCTGGTAGGTAATTTGCAGCATAGGAACAGCTTTAGTAGCTTACCCAGCTTAGTGAGGTTAATGAGGAAGTGATACACTTTTCCATTAAGATACACATACCTGCACTGCAACTGTTCATTTGTTCAATAAACATTTTTTTATACAGAGGAAGCATTCTTTCATCATCATCATAAGTACAAACATGACAACAGCCATGGATAACCTTGAAACATCTTAAAATTAAAGTTTATACAGATTTTAACAAAAGTAGGTTTGAAGGGGAATTTCTGGGGTGGGTTTTTTGTTTTTGTTTTACAGAGGAAAATATGGATCAGCTCCGATTCCACCTGGATCTTCAACTAGATCAAGTGGACTTGTTCACAAAGGAAGAGTGCAAGTCACATCTTCCCCAGCCTGGTAACTGAAACAGATATGGGAAGCTGCCAATTCTCTCTGAATCTTAATCAGAATGCTAAACTGAATTTAAAAGGTGACTTTAATTGTATATCTCATCTTCCAACCAAGTGCTTTAGTTCTCCAGCTTGGGAACAAGTCACTTATCTCCTATTTGACTGTTGCTGCCCAACATTATTAATCATGTTCACTTTAACTACAGGTAACAGTTTCTGGGAGGAAGGAGTGACTACATTCAGCAGTACACCCAAAAGGAAAGTGGAAGGAAATAACAGCGTTCCTTCACAGACAATTTCCAAAATATCTCAGACTAGATAAAAAATTAATAAAGTTGAGTCGGGGACAAGGACAAAGCAATGCAGGTGTGCTGACCCTACACAGCAGAAAGAAGTGGACTGAAATACTCCCATTTTATTACAGAACTAATTTAGTCAAAAGTCTGTTAAGAAACTCGGCAGAACTGTACTCTGGGTACCCACATGTTCTCATTTGTGCAAACCAGATTTCTGTACCAGAGAACCACTCAATCAAGATCATCAACCTGGCAAATCCTTTTAGTCCCAACTGCTACCCTTCAGGTCTAGTCTGATTTTGACTCTGCATCAAAATGGGAGAGACAAAGTCTTCCTTCAGTCTTTGGCAAAAATCCACTGAGGGTCTTGCTTCATCATACTGGTGATCCTCTATGTGGACAGCTTGCCTCTCTGAGAGATCAAGATCCAGCTAAATTAAGGTTTTGTAGTACGTTGTTTACAAACTGCAAAGAAAATTTCACAATTTCCATAAACAATCACTTCCTCGATAACTAGAATTCAATAGTTTTAAATGAAGATCTATACAACGTTTTCTTTTTGCTTTTACTTTGTTTAATGCAATCCAACAGAATACTTTAAAACCCTCTTTCTTTAAGGTGTCTTTTCAATCCTTTGCTCCTGAAAAACAGTACATCGATATTTTTAAGTATCATCCTATATGTTCACTTCAAACAAATCTTGAACAAACAATACAAGACTACTCCTGCTAACTCACTGACCACAGGTCAAAGCATCTAGTAATTCTGTATTTTTAGCTCTTGAGTATTTTTTATTGTTACATACTGTTCAGCAAAAATCTCTAGTAGTAAGCACAGCACAATTGAGTTTCAAAACAGTAGTAGTATACCACCTAATGTTTTTTCATTTCTTATATTTCCAGAGACATAAAACTTTTAAGCATGCCTGCAGAACTCCTGAAAGTACTTTATTACAAACTGTATACACAGAAATTTCAGTTGCCAAGCACACAAAAGAACAAACAGTCATGGAAACAGGAGAATTGACATTCAGGGGTGTGTGGGGTTTATTTTTCAATGTAACATAACCAAAAGCTGCTCTGAGTTTGCCAGAAAGGACTGTCTCTGACAAATTTTATTTAAAAAAAACAAAGTTTTACCTACAGTCCTAACCAGATCTAGTTATACAATAAATTAGAAGAAGAATCTGTCGAAGTAGAAAACTGTGACCACTTAGTCTCTGAAGAGCAGACAATAGCTAGATGTCTTACCACCAATGTACAGGAGGAAGGCATCTAAACTGAGTTTCTATCAACAGTAAATGGGTAAAGGGGATAAAAATATCTATAAATATTTTACAAGAAAAGTAGCCCCAAATTCTGTTTTCTGAATAGTGAGCCTTTAAGTGCAGCTGAATTGCATTTGTAAGCTTTTCTCACACTTATGAAACATTAAGAAGTACTCTACATACCATAAGTGGAAGCCAACAGAAAGGTTGCAGCTATCAATACACCTTTTGGGTATTTACTGCCTAAACTCCTCACCCTGCTAAGTGGAACTAGCAGTCTTGGTTCACTAATTATACTCATCAAATTCATCTAGAAGGTGAACAGGTTGTTGTAACTTCTCAGAAAAAGCATTCATCCCCACATGTTAGGTTGGGTGTCAAGTGAGATGAATCAATGAGAGAAAAAATTAAAAATACATCAGGTAACACAAATTTAAAAAAGAAAAGCCATATCTCACACACATTTGCTTGAGAGTGTTTCTAGGTTACTGAGTGAAGACTTCTCTTTTATTTTTCTGTAAGAAAGAACATACACACACTCACACACACACACAAGAACACAAAACAATGCTATTTACCAAGTCTAAGACATTGCTGAATACTACTTTGGACAAATTTAGTTCAAGTTGTTATATTTTATAGTTTGTACAGCACAAGATCAAGAGATAGGTTGAAGAAACAGATTTGAAAGCTTACATTTCAACTAGAAGTATTTTATGAAATTCAAATTCTGCTAAGCTGTTTCTAACATAAATATTTCTAAAACTATGGCATAGTATTGCTAGTTGAGAAACTCCAGAATTCCTGCAAAGTGACATTAAGTCAAAAAACACAAAGTGTTCTCAGAGTAAAGGAAATCCAGAATACTGTCATTAATTGTAGGTTACTTGGATAAAATAATTTTGAAATTTTATCCAAGTAATCTTGAATACTATATTACAGATTAAGCCAATTGATGGGAATGGATGGGAATGAAGATTTAATCTACACAATATTCTTTTTCTTTTTGTGGCTAAAGAAATTATATACAAATTCAAAAATCAATGAAAATACATGACAATTAAGTACTATACTTAATCTGTACTTCTTAATTCTGATCTTCCATTTTTAATTATCCCTTACTATCTGCAATCTTAACACAAAACAATNTGAGCCATTCCTTGTGCAGCCAGTGCAATTTCTCACAAGTTTTTCTTTTTACCTTCAGCATTGTTCAATGGAGAGACTTCAGTTGGTGCTTTTTGTGTGTTCCTCCAGCTGCCCAGTGGCATGCTTTCCACGACAGATGCTCTGGCTTCATTCTTAACATATGTTCCAGATGATAATTCCATCTTCTTTTCTGGATAACTTTAGAGCCAAGGGGTTTTTGAGCTGTCTAATGAATCTTGGCATCTGTTATAAATTCATTCCATTTAATACATATTATTTTTCTAAGGCATTTGCTTTCAAAGGCATTTAGATGTCTGTACCTTTGCTGGATTTCCAGCTTTCACATCCATATGTTGAGATGGAAAGAAATATCTGAGTAGAAGTTTCACACCCCAGTCTTTAAAACATGGATTTTTATGACCGTATCTTATTTAGTTGGTAAATGAAACCACTGCTTTGCCAATTTATAACGCTAGCTCATTACTGAAATATCCAGATGACAGGCACCTTGCTATCAAGACATATACATTTATTTCCTTCTTGTATTCCTCTCCTTTCCCATGTACCATTTGAGCTGGGAGTTCCGGGGATTAATTACAGTTGTCACAATGTTTTTTTCCTTATAATTACATAATAGCATTGTAATGCAACAAACAAACAAAAGGTAAGACTTTTCATTTAACTTCACCTTCTAATTACTGAAGGATAAGGACATGTTGCAGAATCTCAGAAGTTGCTGTAATTACCACTGAATTTTTCTTTTTTACAGAAATTTCTCATTATTTCTTAAGCAATTAAAGATTATTGGTTTCTCCAATTTAAGAGTTCAGTATTTTCTTTTTCTGAAACTCTATCCTCACATTAAACTTTCTCTATGTTTTTATTCTTTGATACTACTTTCAAATATCCATTCTCTGTACCCTTCCCATTTTAGCAATCACTTACTACCTTTCAACAGGCCCACCAGCTCCTTAGAATCATGCAAAAATAGCAGCATTTACCAGCAACTCTTAAAACATAACCATAGAACCATGGCCTAATAGAAAGGTGTAGCAAAACATGGCAAACTTTTATGCTGGGAATAACCACTAGCCGTTGAAGTATGAGCCAAAAGGAAAATATCTGCAAAGCATTCTAATTCTTCTGTTTTTATCATTTCAAATCAGGAACAGGATTTTGAACTATAGCAGAAGCTGAAACCATCACTGTATGTTTCCTTTCCAGAAATGAAAGCGCTCTTCAGTACAGCATGAATATAAAAAGCTATTTCCTTGCAGACTATCCTTACAACAGGCTTTGACAAAGTTCTCCTGATCTTTACTGCTCTCAGTACCTAATCTGTATCACAAGCTCCACAGTAACTCACACCATTCCAAAGTTACACCTTTACTTTCTTTGTTGAGTCCTGTCTTTCCAATTCTAAGATTCTGTAAGGTTTTATGTAAAGTAAAAACATTTGTATTTAAGATGCTGCATTTTTAAACACCAATCCCTCCCTATATGGTATGTACTAAATAGCATTTCATAATGTGTTCTTTGAGCACTGGTTAAATGATGATGTATTAAATTTCTTGGTAGAGAGAACCTGTTAATGCCTCTATTTAGTGCAAAGATTAAAATGTTAATTAATTGATTCACTTCTTGGTTGATATATTAAAACGTGCACATTCTAAGTGAAGAAATACAAATTTTCAAGGAATTCTGAAAAATATATTTGGAGCATTTTTAGATATGTCAGTTGTCAAAAGACAGAGATAGTGGTAAGCCATCCTTTTTATAAACTGTGCATCTAATCAATATAAAACTTTCTACACCACGGCTACAAATATGTTGACATCAACAATCTACCAATCATGGTTTTTAGGGAACAGAATCGATTGCAAGAAAGAAATGGCTATTAATATGCTAAAGGTCTAATGCAGGATCCTATTTACTACAAAAATACAAACACTTATTGTGAGACAATTTACCAGGAACAATGGTTTGACTGAATATGAAGACCGATGATGTTCTATCCAGCAAAACTCACTTTATTTTATTTTCCTTTAATAAGGAAGGATCACACTAGAGACAGCCAGACAATGATGCTTTTGCACTCATATTTCCTCTCAATAAACAGAGCTTTTTTCTCACCCTTATTTTACCCAGCTCCAAAGTAACAACCCGTTATCTCTTTTACAGGAAAACTCATTACAACAAACCAATACAACTTCAGGTTTTGCAGCTTTATTTAAGAATTAATTTCATTACTGAAGTATGTTCCTTAAAAACACTCAAAGTATCTATTAATATTAGATTGTGACCTTGTTTGAGTAAGCCACGCTTTTATTATGAAATATATGTGTATTTATTTTTATTTATATGTTTTTATATTATTTTATATTTAAACTCTCACTATCAATACACTCAACATTTGTGACATTATCTATTAATGCTAATACTCGGGAGGCTGGCACAAAATGGCACAAAAGAAACAACCTCTCACTTAGACTTACAGCTAAGTATGTTTTACACCACTATTATATACCATATTACCATAACTGTTTCCCTAACTCTCTCTTTGTAGGCTAAGTAATATCTACAGCTATCTTCTCAGGTGAGAGTGCAGGGGCACATAAAGTGTTAGAAAAGACCCCTAAAAAAAACGTCATTTGGTTTGGTTTGGTTTTGGGGAGATTTGTTTCATTGGTTTGTTATTTTTATTAGTAGAGAGAGCTGGCATTATGTTTGTGGCAATTAGGAAATTAGAAGATGTTTGTATGTGCCTGGAGAATACGACACTCATTCACCAGGAAATTCATCTATTTGGTCTACTATATCAGCATGGTTGTCCATACTGCTGCATGTAACAGCAATTCACCATCTCCTTTAGAGAAGGATGGTTGGATGAAACAATGGAAAAGTTCAACAGTTCTACATAAGCCTCTTTTTGCCAACAGCAGTTCCACATAATATCCCATGCACATAGTGTAAATTAAATGTGTAGGATCTTGGCTGTGATTGAAAATTATCCAAAGGGACCACAAAGATTAATTTCAAAGATTCACTGTGCAAGCTTGAAATCCTAAAGACCTAGATTCTTCTCCAAATTCTGGTATATAACCAAACAAATTCAGAAGTAAGCTTACAAAGAATGAATTTCAGCCAAAATCTACTTTCACAGGAACTCTAACAAATGTAGCAGAAACTCTACAGAAACTCTAATGCAGAACCTCTATGGAAAACTTATAAGGCTTAAAAATTGACATTATCTAAATTTCACTGATTACCCATCAACACAGTAGGTATATTCTGAACTCTGAGAACTGTAAGTATTATTGTGATCTTGATAAATACTCAGAAACAACAACTCACTAGCCCCAGATGGGTATCTGCCTGTCATAAGCTCTGGTGGGTTTTTTGTGTTAAAATACTCTTTTTGAACAGCTCTTCAAGCTGCAAGCCCAAAAGGATTACAAAGCTACCGTATAATTTGGATTAAGGAACCACCTAATGTTTCAGATATTAGTCAAGACACTATCCTGTTAAAAATTCTTCTGTTTAAAAAACAACACACAGGAATAGGAACTAGCTAACCTCCTGGTGGCATTTTGTAATCCAATCACATTCAGGACTATCACGGAGAGTAAACTAATGGCCCTTTTCTCAATACGAGCCACCCTAAAATATAAACCAGATATGCTGCAGTCTGGTTGCAGTGATAACCTAAGATTTAGGTGCAATTCTATAACTGATTTATTCAGTTATAGGTGCAGTTCTATAACTGATAGATTGCCACTAGAAGAGAGTTGTCCTGCCCCTCCACACTGCTGTTCATGCATTCTCATGTATTTCAGCCCTACTGTTTGTGCAGCTACACAGTGAGTCAGGTCAGGGAAATGATCTGTCTAAAACAGTGATCTGAGAAAATAAAAATACATTTATTTTCAAACAGACAGATTTCCTGGTATGATTCACCACATCACTATTATGAGCACAAGTGCCAACACAACTGAGCAAGACAAGGACATGACACTTACCCCATTTCAGCAACAGCTTCTACTTAACACGAGTTTCAAGTAAACGTGGAACTGCATGTATCAAGGGTAAATTCACAAACTCCTAATTAAAATACAGTAGTTGCTTCTGTTTCTCAAGATAAGAATAAAGTTATTCAGAAAAGTTTCTGATGCATTAGTCAGAATACATAAAATGCATATTATAAAAAACAACACAGCTCAAAACAAAGTGAGTGAATTCTAGCTTTAAAGCAATCAATGCTGTATGAAAGCACATTATTTTCTAAGTATTTTCACGTGTCTACAAGTTATACCACTAATCCATCTACACAGTTTCATCAGGTTGAAAGAGTGGAAGTATAGCTAGAGATGTTGTCATTTTCCTGTGGATTACTCGCCAAGTAATCAGAGGTTTCCTCCAGTCTCTCTGGAAGACATGTAGCAAGAAAGCTAACGTTAACAACTGATAAAAGGACAACCATTTTTTTCCATCTTATTAACAATTCCTCCATTTGTACACTAACAGATTTAACTTCTTCCTCCACAACATGTCAGGAGTATAAAGGAAAAGCAAAATCCACTGCTTCTCCACTAGGATTAACTTCAACTCCTATTAGACTCATTCTACTTCCTATATAAACAATTATTACATTTTTAAAAGCATGAACATTGAAAGGTATGGCACTCTGAAGTTTCACAAGGATGAATAAACTCACATTCAGGAAGCCTCTGAGTTGAAGTAGCAGTGCTACTCCTATGTCATCTGAGGGAAACTGACTTGGACAAATTCAGGGTAAAATACACGACACTGAGTGCCAAATTTAAGATACTGTTGGCCCAATTCTTTACATAATTCAACATCTTACATATCTTTCTTCATTACAAACATGGCTGTACATGAGTTTATCACAACTGAAAGCACAGAGCACTTGTATAACGAGGCAATCAGATCTCTCCCTAGTGGTGTGGTTGTCATTACCTAGGCCTAGTTAGCAGATATCTGTGAAGACTGTTCTGGTTTCAGTAACTTCCTCAGCTTGACAATGTTTATAAAAGACCAGCCAGAAGTTATCTTTGGTAAAATTTTAACACTTCGGCTGTTCAAACATGAATAACTGAGGATGTTGCAGGCTGGAATTTCAATGTAAAAATGGTGACAACAACTAATGAAACTGGGAAATTTCTAATTTTACGTAGTTTATATGCTACCATATTGTATTAAATACTTTGGGGAAGACTACTCCCAAAGGCAAGAGAGGGAAAGTGTACGTCTGAATCTGCCTTGAAAAAGGAACATGTTTTCTTATAAACGAACTGGCATCTGATACATTCATTTCCAATCTTCCTATCAGTTTTAAGAAAGCACTCTATAATACAGGAAACTATAAATTCAGAATTTATGGTAAACAAAAGGTAAGTTGCAACAATCTGATTATAAAGAAGTACAGTTAGATTTATAAAAAAAAAGCAAATGCTGTCCTGATTTGCAAGGGAAGTAATCGATAATACACAGGCTAGATGAGACACAGAGATGGTATGTTGTGGTTTAGGCCCATCAGGGAACAAAAGACCACGATTAGCCTCAAGTACCAAAGACTTGAGGATTGCTAAAGGGCAGGGAGAGCTTAATTGCTGCTTAAGGTGCAGGACAAAACAGACCAGGCTGCTCGGCTTGGGGAAGAAAACAGAAAACAATTTAATACCAACTAAAGCATAAACCCCCAAAACAGAACCAAAACAAAACAACACAGAATGGTACAAAGATGAAGAGTCCGACCAGCCCTTTAAG
>WBNH01003956.1:61786-83171 GCA_013401255.1 Urocolius indicus
CCTCCCTCCCTCCCTCCTTCTCCAACTGTGGGGTCCGCATGGATGCTTCCATCTTGTACCACTCTTACACCTCCTGCCAAGCACTTCAAATTCCTGTCCCTAAATAGTAATCGCAGAGGCGCCAGATTGGCCCAGCCGGGCCGGTGGGTGGGTTTGAACCCAGAAGCCAGGGGAGAGTCCAAAAACTTTTACCGGGTCTTCACTGCAACCCGCTAGCCCTGTTACCATGCAAAAGTAACTCCTTGCTAAACCATGACATGGTATGAAAGAAAACTGGAAAAAAATGAGGCTCCAGGTACACCTACATTACAGATAAGGAGCATACATCTGGAGACAGTTATCAACTATGGCAAGCTTTGGCTTACCCTATGACCACATCTCATACATACCCACTGCCAAGAGGCTCTCAGTCCACTGGAACAAACAGGAGAGCATGTCCAAAGCAAAGCTCTGGAAACATGACTACACAGTATGGACACCAAAATCTAAGCGCTTCTTAACACATTCACTCCCATTGTGCTACATTATGTGCTAATGGAGACCTACCCTGAGACCCAGGAAACCCTCCCAGCACAAGTCAAAGGTCTGTGCTGTTGGAACTGAGTAATACATTTTGCCTGCAGTTTAGGAAAAATCAAACTCCCCTCAACAAGTTGAAGGTTGACTAAATCCCAGGCACTACCTACCACTATCTTCTTTCCATGTTTTGATGGGAAAAATCTCTCATTCTGTCAAGACTGTAGAGATGTTACAAAACCTTCTTTCCTTGTCCTCCATCTTCTATTCATTCCTTAAATCATCACTAGCTTGATCTCTTCCAAAGCCTATTTTTCAATATCTCATTTTCCAGTCTCAATTGCCTCTTTGATATTCGTATCCTAAAACTAACTTCTCAGTCCACTCCTAAAACTCCTTCACGAGCTAGCTTCAAGTCACAGCTGTTGACCTTATTAATGTTTTTGACAATTACAGCAAGGGTAGTATAAAAGAAGTGGGTCCCACAGAGGCATAAGCTGATTGACCTAGCTGATGTAAGAAGAGGTACATAGACTGCCTTTGAAATAAAATAAAGACTTGGGAGATTTGTTGAACCAGCATGTAGGTACATTGAGGGAAGATGATTTTTAAGGAGATATCAAAAGCCCTGGTGTTGCAAGCAAGTTATCCTTACAATAACATCATGTATGTGAAAGTGACAAGCACAAATGAATTTAAGCTTAATCAACAGATTACAGTATATCAAAGGTAATACACAGAGTGACTAAGCTGCAAGTAAAAATAAAAAGCAGGAGTTTTATTAAACACAAAACACATATTTGGGAAACAGTTCCTCAGAGTCTTCCCCAACACCATACTCTTGATATCTGCTGGTCACACATACTGCCAGGCCAGAAAGGTTGCAAGCAAGAAAAAGACAATGAATTAACATCTCTGCTTCCCTAATCTCTGCAACAGAGAATATTAAGCTGGCTTCTTTAAAAGGATTGTCCTCATGGGTAACAAACTGGTATGAATTAGAGAAATAGGCATGAATGGTGAAAACATTCAAAATACATGCAATAAGGCAGCGTTCATTACCTAGGAAGTAGCACAGGCATACAAAAAAATATAACAACAGTGTGTCCAGAATACTCAAGAAGCCCATTACCTAGGTGTTTTCCTGTGTAACAAGTGACTTGTGGTTGTCAGGAACAGTAAAAGCCTTTTTCCACCATGAAATGCAAAGAGATGTGAAAACCCAACGTGATAAGTACCAGAAACATGCCTTACAAGCCACTGAAAGGATGATAATGAACAAGGATTATGTTTAGGTATTGAAATTGTTCAATTTCTTTGAAAAAAAATCTGAAAAAAATCAACAGTACGCAGGTCAAAACACGTTGATACACCCATAAATGTTCCACATTAATAATATCCTATTGATACACAGGATAACACCTTCCTCCCTTTTGATATATTACTCCATCTTCTATCTGACATAATCATGGTAGACACTAATACATTAATCAAAGAATATGCATAGAATCTTAGCCACTATCATCTACAATACAGCTCCATCTAGAAAGGTATCATTTTTACCAATCAGAATCACAACTGTACAACCATTTAAAAACTGGGAACAGGCTTATTACAGCTACATTGAAACAACAACAATTTTTTAAAAATTTAAAATTCATTAACCACACACAATTACTTAAATTGACATTCAGCAAAGATATTGCTGAGAAAATTCTTGAGACTTTTTGAACTAGTTTGCATTTCAGGCTTCAGTTACTATAGTAAACTATCTTTACCTACAGAAACTGGTAATAATCCAAGGTGAAGAGCTGCAAAATAACATTCACCAATTTACTGTCTAAAAAGTACCTAGAATAAACAGTTATTTGGCAAAGAATATCCCACACTCATCCTAACTATGTAAAGTTTAAGATTTTCACATGGTTCTGACCTTCCCTCAGCAACAATTCAGGTTAAAAAGGTTAGAATTATTCCAAAAAAAAGAGCTTGACACTCAGCTACAAAGTGAGTGGGACAGAGGAAGGATACAGAGGGCTCCAAGTGGGGTAGCTGCAGGAAAGAAAACTCTGAATACCCTTATCTCTGCTCAGCACATGTGGAAGCAAAACACAAAATAGTGTGTGAGATTTCAGTCAGCAAGCAACTTTACACATTTACCTAATTCCATTTCTATAGTGAGTACATGATATATAAATCTCAAACTATTAGAGAACTTAAAAAAAACCTCAAATATATAGTTTTGCTACATGGATGTATCAGCGTTTGAGTAAGAGAACTTGCATTGTTGTCTTCCTCTCTTTGCTCCTCATGGAGCTGCCTCTTTTATATTCATATATATTACTGGAATTTTACAGTAATTCCTATTTTCTAGCAATTAGATAGAATTAGAACAGAAAGATTACAAAGAAAAGCTTATTTAGTTTCAAGTGGTTAATCCATGCAGACTTTACTCTAAACTATTTGCCAAGATAATTAGAAAAAAATTAGTTTACATTTCTTCTACTTTGTTTAGCAGATGTTCAAGATAATCTATATAAATTTGTCTTTGTTAGAGGTATGTTAAACTACTCAAATAATTCAGACAATCTGCAAACAAGATTTCTGACAGGTCGTGAATAACACTCAATTAGTATCATAACTTCTGAGATTAATTTTTCAATCAAGGCATTCCTGCCCCCATCCAAAAAACAACTTTCAAACCAAACAATAAATTCAAACATATCACATGAGCTCAATCTCCAGCGTGTATTTCCAAAATTAACATCTGTTTGGTCTTGGTTCAACTGTAAAACCCAATGTCCATTGAATTAAATTACTTATCCCTTTTTCTGGATTTAGAGGGGGGAAGACAGAAAGACATGTTACTCTAAGACTGTAAATAATTTGTACTGTAAACAATTGTATTTGGAGCAATAGATTTATTCCACTATATTATTTATTCTTCTTGATAGCAGATGTAACAACAATAAATATTTTCCACATGGTTACTTCTTAAAACCCCATGATAACCTGCATCATGTCCCAAACTACAAAAAGTAAATCAGATCAGCAGTTGAGTGAATCTTATCTTTGTAAATCAAATACATCTTATTCTATAAACTCTATGAGTTTAAAAATACTGACACTACTTAGGGTAATTCAATTCAAGACACTAGGAAGTTATGAAAGGCCGCATTTAAAGAAAAAAACCCCAAACATTGAGTGACAAATGGTATTACAGTATTCCAGTGATACACTGTACATAGGACAATCTCATTACAAGAAAGCTTTGTGACATCTGTTTTTTACCACCATCTCATCAAACTTAATGCATCAAACTTCTTATCACTGTTAAGCCACAGCAATTTTATACTTCAGTTCTCTCTCTAAAAAATTGGAATACTAGTACTTCTGCACTTCAGATAAATGTTGTGAGATAAAACAAGGACTTTAAAAAAAGTGAGATTATATTAAAATCACCCCCATAAGAAAGTCAGATACATTATCTATTCAATATAATTTGGGTAAAAATAAAACACATAATCCACTTAAAGACTGCCACGACAAAGAGAAATATCTCATCTAATACAATGAATGCAGAAGCCCAGACAGAGGTATGGTAATTGAACTATGACAACAGAAGCACAGAAGCACCAACTTAAACTGACAACATTTTGCTTTGTCTTTAAATAATGATTTAGCTACCTTGCTATGCAATACACATTAAGTATATTCTCCCTAAATTAAAAAAAACAAAAACAAAAAAACAAAAACCTTTACTCTTTCAGGTCAAGAAAAAGTTACTTCACATGTTAACATTTAAAACTAAGTCCTGTAGAAAGTTATCATCTGTGTCAACTTTCCCCTTGTCCCAAATGATCCTTTAATAACATGGTAACAAAGAGTCTTAAACCTTTTCATATGTTTAAACTAATTGAAATCTTGTGCATAGGTTATATATAAAGAAATTAGGTTGCAATTAAGCATAGTTATTAATGATTCTTAAATCTAATCGTTGTGACTATTACAGAATACAGACAAGATCAACTCTGCAACTTGGGAAACTTAAGCTTTGAAGAAAAAAATACCACCTGAATTACATGCATAAATTCCACTTTTGTAATGATATAGCTCTAATCACACTAAGCATCTTCATCCTTTTAAAAACCAGATGTTTCCAAACTGATAAACTAAAAAAACATATCCCCTTCTGCAAAACATCAAATTTAATATAGCAAATACTGCAAACATAAGTAAAATAAAAAACACTAACTCTTGCAATATTTTTTTAAAACTGCAAAATGTTATGCTTATAAGGAAATGTAAAAGTAATTTCAATAATTACTGCAGAGTCCTTACACTAACTGCATAAATGTCAAATAAAAGTTTTAACTTCTGCATATCAGCAGCAAGGTTTGAATCACTGTATTTCAGATTTTTTGTTAATGTCATTTCCTTTTCACTTCTATGCATTGGTGTAATCTAAAAAGGAAACTCATAAGGGAAGATCAAATATCTCTCTACTGATTTGGCTACAGGAAAAACTGGAAATCAGAAAAGAAGAAACAAAAATTATCCTCTCTGAAACAAAACACATTGAGCCATTGAATTGCAAAAATATCTTTGTAGCATTGCAGGGACACAAGACCGTGAGATGCTTGGTTCCTATCAATAGATCTGAGAAAGTAAGTCACAGACAACCCTAAGACCATGCAAAATACACTCCCACTCCTCTCTCGCCTCAGCAGAGGCTTCACTCTAAGAAAATTACTCCATTGACTCTCTGTACAAGTTGTGATGTCTCAAGGGGTACATCTGCATTAGTACTTTAGTTCAGATAAGGAAAGCACTTTTGCAACAAATCTTCTTATCACCCTAGTTAATGCACTTTCATTTGCTGCATGAAGCAGTCCTGGAGTGCAGAAAATCAGCTCCTTTCAGAGGCATCTAATGTCTACGAGATGATGTCCAGGAACAATACCACTGCCGAAGAGGCATAGGAACAGACAGGAACCAGTCCAAAGTAGCACCCACTTCCTTCTGCAAATGCATCGAGTGAGACAGGTATCAGGTCCTCATCACCAATTATTCCATCCTCTCTCGCTGGACCACATTACTTGCTCAGGCAGGCCCAGCCACCACACTTAAGGGTCTCCTTTCACCTGAGATGGGATCTGACTGCACCTGAGGTTCACTGAGCGTCTCAGGCTCTGCATCCTCTTCTATTTTGTGTCTTGTACTGCCCAAAGTTCTCATCAAAGCCTGTCATCTCTGCCCATTTGATTGCTCACACGCAACAGCTTACTCTTTCTCAGTATTACCTACTCTCACCATACTGAAATTTCTTCCCCTCAAGACTACTCAAAGCCTGAGTATGATAATTAATTAAACTTAAACCCAGCGTTTCTTAAATTCGAGTTCTGGCTGATTTTAACATAGTAATACTTTCATGGGTTCATCATTTGAGCATAGACAGAAAAGTGTCACGTAACATCAACTCTTCAGTGCTTCAGAGTTAAAAGTTTACAAATACAGCATGGATATATCACTAAGGACAATAAAGCAAACATTTTTGCAGTGCATTTCACAGACATTAAGAATTGTAACACTGTGACATAACAGACTGTCTTTCCAAGCCTCTATCAGAGTCACAACTTGGAGAGAGATCCACAGCTCAGCTTTTAGTCATCTCTTCATTCCTATGATCAGTTCACTTAACCCACCTTTGTAATGGCCTATCTCACTAGCCCACTGCTCAAAGCTTCTTCATCCTAGTATTTTCATACTCTATGACTGGGCTGTGAATCACAGAGAAAGACATATTTTGTTATTTTCCTTGTATCACAAACCTTCCTGACTGCTGAGGGTTCCCTGGGCTATATCCACATGACCAAATAATTTGGCAAAATATAAGCTGATCAGTCAATTGAAGCAGCTGGTGCCCAGCCCCCTACATTTCCAGCATGTAGGGTTTACAAGTTTTATTTGAAGTTAAATTCAGTCTAGAGTCTCAGATTGAACACTGTGGTTCAGGGCTGACCAAAGGACCAATCACTGGGGCTGGAGTTCACTCCGCATCTGCCTGGAGAAGAGATCCCAAGCTCAGCTTCCTCCAAGATGAATCTGGTTCACACCTAGCAAAATTACTCCATGAACTGAGCCAACATGTGTCAAGTGGGGATGATCAGAAAAGTCATTTTAAAACATGCATGAGAGCTTGTGGAAGCAGGACAGCTTTACCCAAGCCTACAATGCTTCTTTGTACAAATAGAGAATATTTAGCTGCCAAAAATAAGAAGTATCTACTGAGCATATTCCAACTTTCAGAATTCAGATTATAGTTGGAAGCTTTTTCTTAGCAACAATTTAAAAGGGCTTAATACCCTCGATTCTATTTCTCCAGAGTAAGGCCATGGTAAAGGTTGTCATTACATGACAAGTATAACCACTGAATTAAATGCTTACAAATTCTTGACATTGGAAAACACCACTGCACTTTTCCTTTTGTTTTCAGAAACAAACAAAATGGGTACTTTTATCCATCAGCAAGGAGAATAATCCAGACACAGGAAATTAGAGAAAGTATTAGACCTAATTAAAAAAAAGAAATTGCACTTAAAACCTACATAGTTACCTATAGCAAAAATGAAAAACCAAGCACACATTCACTCAAAGTTGATTAAAATAAAGATATGTAGTGACATGCATTCTTCCTTACTTAGAAAATAATTATTAACAAAACTGACACCAAAACATCAACTTAGTAGGCTTTTCTTCAAGTAATAGATAGTGAAAGAGGAAAACCTTTATTTTACATTTCAGGTTTTCAAATATTCAGTAAGACATCGAGTTTCATTGTACATTGTCCTTTTTTGGACCTCTGTGATTAATAGATGCATAACCAGCACTCACAGCATTGATATCAGAATGAAGGATATTAAATGAAAGAACTGATGTAATGTGAGAGAAAGTTATTTGGATTACCCTGATCATTTTCCAATACATTTCATAGAAATGTATATTAAATAATCAAAAAATGAAATCAGATACACAAGTTAAATTAAATGAAATTAGACACATGCAGTTCTCACAAGGCAGGAGAGAAAAATAAGTAAAAAATTTTAAATAGTTCCTGTCATGTAAAATTTGGTTTGTTCAAAATACAAGTATATATTCCAAAATAGGAAGCAGGCCTTAAGCTTCAAACAGTTTAGCTCATTTTCATCTACAATACCCACAACGCTTCTTGAAATACAATTTATGCAGGAATAATAATAATAATGAACTTTTTCTCTCATTCTCTTGGCTTCTTTGACATTTAATGTCAATTTGCAATAACAAAGCTAATAATGATCTTTGTCTTCACATACTGCTTTTGAAACAAAGCATTTCTTTGTAAATTAAAGGGTAATTTTGTTCCTACTATTCCAGTGTAAATCTTTCTGGGCTAGAATCAGAGAAGCTCATGGCATAAATCACCCTATAATCCAGACCATCTTCTCTATGCAAGAGAGATGATGTTCTTTTGGAAATAATTATGTGTGCAACCAAAAACCAAAGCAAAGCAGCATGAAGCACTGAAGATTTCATCAAAGTTCATTACATGATAAAAATGCCAGATATTTCTAGAGGTTTCCTATTCAAAGCTTAACGTACAGTCACATTCACAATTTGTAAGTCACATGACAATACGTTATAAAGTGACATCTCAAGAACTTACAGGAATTCAAATATATTAGAGAATCATACTTTAGATTGGCTTATAATTAGGAACATAATCTTTAATAATATGGCTTCCAAGTCTGCAAAGTAACTAGGTGTATGCTGAGCTTTATGGAAGCATTACGTTGACTTTATGAGGACTACTTGCATTTGTAATATAAGCTGAGGGCATCTAGCAAGTTTCACAAAAAGTATCACATCCACAACAGCTTCCAGGCAATCTTGTACTGTATACCCTTGTTACTACATCTTCCAGCTGCCACAACAGCCTACTTAGTCTTGTACAAGAGTAATAGTAGCTGCAACATCAAGGTTAAGGGGGAATTACTGAGTCCAGCTTCCTCTTCACTATCAGTTACCTCTATAAACAGAGGCACTGCTGAGGGTTAAGCACTAACACAACCAAGACCTTAACAGTCATTAATTCCATATGGCCAGATTAGCTCACTGCAGACTAGAAGATAAACCAAGAATGCTTATACGTGTAACCACATAATGCCAGTGCACATAGAATACAGTATGTCAGAAGAATTTTCCATTAAAAGGTAGAACTTACCCCTCTTCTGAACCCAGCCTTCCTTCACAATGGTAACATCGCTCATGATGGCTCCACTCTGAACCTCCAACTCAAAAGAGTATTTCTTTGAGTTATCAGCTTGTCTGTTTGGTGTCTCTCCTGCAGCTCTTCCCAATTTCTACTGATGAGTCAGCCTGGAAGTAAATATTAGAGAAAGAATTTAAGTCGTTTCTGTTTTTCTCACTTGACAGCCAAGAAAAAAGTCTTTGTTGATGTCTTACACTGACTGAGCTCATATTAAAAATCTGCCTTTTTTTTAATTAACCATATAACAAAATCCTGTTTCTAGTCTTAAAGCACATTTGCCATGAGCACTGTAATACTTAAAAGAAGCAGAGTGTGTTAAATTCTAAGTTGTATGGCACTTTATAAAATACACACAAGAGAACTTTCTCATACTAATGCACAGGATGCTGTTAAATGCAAGGGTGCCAGTATCACTTCACAAATCCAACTCTGAACCCTCAGGAGCTTTTTTAACCATTCCCAAATTGCAACAGACAAGTGGTTCCTCTATTTTGGCTTCATTGATCATATTAACAATTCAAGAAAATTGAAGGAAAGGTTCTGTAAAGGAGCTTAAAGACAAACTTAAAATCTACATTAACCAGTTCACCAGCCATGCAACCAGGTTTCTTTAATGCTTGAATTTAAAAAAGAAAAGGAAAAAGAAANGGCTACAGAAATACAACATTCTTCCTAACTCCATTGTAACTTCATTTTGGCCAATAAAAATTTACAGCAGTTTTTTGTTTTTTTTTTTTTAAACAGCATTGTCTGCAAGTACAAGAACAGAAATACAAATTAAACCAAAAAGCCAATGTTTTGTTTGTGAAAAGCAAGTGTGCACATTCTCTCAAGGCTTTAAGCCAGGCAGTGACAAGAATGCTCTTTTCCTTACAAAGTTCAGCCTGCAGGAGTCAGAAGGGAAGTTAGCCCTGGAACAGGACATGCCGTTCTCAGAAACCTCAACCCTCTCTTCTGACCATCTCACTCCCAGAGTACCTAAGAAGAGATAAATAGCACTGCAAACAAAGCGAAAGAGAATCAGAGGGCAAGAGAGATTTCCTTTTGTTAGCACACTGCTGCTCCCCTCCAAAATAAAGAGAAGCATTAAAAAAATGCTCAACTAGAAAAGGGTGGGAACTCTGGAAAAGGGAGGAACACCCCTCTACAGCTGTACACACAGGGGCACACATGTACACAGCACTAGCACCAAACAGGAACCTACTCATCAGCTTAGCACTGCTAAATGCAGCACATACATACCCATTTAGGAGTCTGACCAACAAACATTAACATCCAACACAAACAAATATGACTGTGCTAGATGTAATTTCTGCAAGGAATTAATGGAGAAAGGACTTGGAAAATTAGCTTGTTTAATCTAACCAAGTACAGGCTAACAACTAAAAACATTTTACACATGCAGGTTATTTCTTATTTAGCATTTGAAAAATATGTATTTGCACCACACAGCAGCTAGATGGAAGGCTACTTCTCTATGGATGCTGTGCAAAATAAAACTTGGTATGGATATTTTTTTTCAAGTGGCATGCAACAAAAAATGTAGTACAACCTGATTTTAAAGAAACACTGAAGCGTGTTCATTTTATATTTTTTTTCACTGCACCATTTTTACAAAAACATATAGCATTTCAGCTGCATAAAAGTAGAAACTGAAATGCTAAATTCATTAATACTTCAAAGTTTAGGTAATATCAAATAGAGGGCCTCTAAGACATCTCCATGGCACTGGCAGATACCACAGCAGAACCTCTGCAGGTGATGCACGGTCTTCTGCATTGGCATCATATCCCATCATGTTCAAAAGGACACCAGACACCTGTGTCTATGCAGCTGCACCCTGCTGTGACTTGAACACTGTTTAAGCTTTCATAAAAGTTAAAAGAAAATGTTCTGTATAATGTTTCAGAAGGATATGAGACTGCTTCATTACTGTTAATTGATCTCACTAGCTTTAGCTCTTTAGACTTCTTAAGTAAATCAGTGTGGCAGAAATAACCAGAAAAAATGTTTCCTCATCCTTTACCTTATTTTCTGGATCATACACTATCAGAACTTTTGTTCACATGCTCCAAACTAGAGATAAGCAAGTCTTATCAGCTGTGCATGGAAAGAGATCCTGACAGATTAAGACATATGTCTGAAGGCAAGCTGCAGACTTCCTGCTCTGGATCATCACAGCAGAGTATCAGTTCTTACTACAAACAAAGCCAGAGGTGAGTGACAAACAAGTGTGACTTAAAAGCAGCTGTTCTGTGAAGGAAGCAGAAGCACATTAGTATCCAAATATCTGATTTTCCTACAAGACTTTCATCATATTCTTTCAGAAGTGATCACAAATACCCTTTTTTTCAGTTATAAAGGCAAAAGAAGCAATATAACATGCAGTACTTCATTTTGGCTGGCATATACTGCAGTATGTTTTACCCTTTTGGCAAACTGAATGTACTTTACAATTTTGGTGTGTGTTTGTGAAAAGTGCAATAATTTACTGTTATAGGCAGAGAACAAGCTATATGAAATGAACTGCTGTACTAAGTAGCAATAATCTTATCTGCCCACATACTGATCTTTATGTCCATGATTTCAGTAGATGCCCAGTTTTAATGGATGAATTTATACCTGAAGTTCCATATTTATTCATTGATTACAATTAAGTTAGTATTACTCAATCAAAATTTCATCTGTGACCAATTTTCATGTCAGCTAGTGTCCCAGAATTCTCAAGTGTATGTCTGCAGGTCTATATCTCACCCATTGCATGTACTATCTTACTGAATATTGAATAAAACATTCAAAATACAGAAAACAGATAAATATGGTGACAAAACTAATTGAATTGCCTCCAGTTTAGCTTCACAATATTACAGGAACAACTTGAATTATCAACAGTTGTATTGTTATACTGATCGCTCCCGTAACGGGTAATTAAAAGTCAAGCCCAAGGAGACAGATTGACGAACTAAAAACCGAATGAAAATAACGCTTACACATTTACACTACACTCTCTAAAAGTTTGTAAGAATCTGTATTATCCCTTACTAAATTCCTTTGAGTCTTCCTAAAAAAGCTTTACTCTAAAAACCACTCAGCAAAGCTCTAAAAAAGTAAACTTTTGAGAATTACTTATCACAACAAAGACTGACCTTTATGAAAAATAGCCACAAAGAAACCTTCGCTGAAGGTATGACAAAGGATTGTCTATGGATGTAAAGGATTTTCCTGAACCACATGGAACAAGAACTCTCACATGAAAACAGCATTTCATCTATAGTTCAACTATTTCAAGAAAAGGTACAAAAATGTTTATTTTGCACAGCTGGCATAGAACTTACATATTTGTTACGAATCAACTCTGCACTCTCAATGTCCTTCAAGGTTTCAAGAGCTGATATATTTACTTTTTTTTTTTTCCTTACCATATATTTTTACAGTTGCCCTAATTGCTATAGGATGAACTCACAGAAATAGAGAAAAAACATGTAAGAACTGAAGTTGAGGTATTTTGCATTCCAGCTGCCTCCTGTGTCAGGGAAAAAATTTGACTTGTTTCTATATATGTTCCAGCACTGGAGAATAAGTTGGATTGTTGGGTTCTTTTTCCTCCATGTTATCAAACAGAACTTGTGCACATTCTGCAGAGAGTTATCAGATAGTTGTGTATATTCACAATACACACAAGAACCTGTTGTCTTCATGCTTTATAGTACAGGTGTAAAAATTTACTCCACTGCAGTCAGTCGAACAAAACACCTGTTGTGTTGTTTTGTTTTGGTTTTTTTTAATCTGGTAAAAAATAGTCTAATATTTCCTTTTTTCTTTGGAAAGCTATTAAGCCGCTTTTGCAGTGTTAGATGAAACAGTTCAGCACACTTCTAAAGTGCCAATATTACATTTCTAAGTTTCTAGTTGTATAGGTTGCAAAGGCATCTTTCTGAACAAAGATTAAGGTGAAACTATTACATGCAACAGAGCTCCAGACTCTCTGCTGAGGCTCAGAGTTTTCCCAAGTTGTGGTGAATACTAGCCAACACCTTTTTTAGATTTCATCTTAAAACAATCATATAGAGAAGAATCACCTCTTTTCATTATGCCACTATATGGGAACTAGAAGATCAACCATTAAAATGAACAATAGAGCATTCAGTAGGAAGACACCTTCTCGTTGACATCTATTTTTAAATTAAAGGAGGATCTAAAGCCAATTATGGCAGTCAGGAACACAGTTCCAGTGGATGAGGAGAAGGAAAGAAGCCTTTTCCAAGCAAAAGGACTAAAAACAGTGTTTAAGGTCTCTATTTAACAATCACTTTCTGTAAGTGAATAATAATCTAGACTCGTAAGAACAGACAACACTCCCTTAGATTCTAGGCATCCTCCCATTTCCCCCGTGACAAGAGACAGTAAAGAAGACAGTGCCCATAAATTCAGTGTAAATCGTATGATTCAGGTCTCTGTTGTAAGAACTTTCATAAACATAGGCTTCTACTTTCAACAATTTTGGAGCTGAGAAAAAAGATACTCTCACATTTACCAACTCAAGTCAGTTTCAACGGAATCACTGATGATTCCTGTAACTTCTTCTAGCATTATCAACTTGGTGATTCATCCAACCTTATTCTCCTAATATGTATGAGAACTACCATTTTCCCTTTTTAGAAGTTAACATTTGTTTAATAAAATGTTTGGGAAAATAAACAGCTAGTGAAACCTTCTGATTCACTTTGCCTGACTCACTGAGATTCTTTGGTCCTTAATATGAGCAGAGACAAATCTCATCATCTATACTCCTGTATTTCTCAGAAAGGTAACTGAAAAATTTTGTGCCTGCACACACAAAATACACACTACCAAAAAGACAAATGAACAGTCTGTAACTATCTCGAGTGCCCGTTGCAACCACAGATTAAGAAATTAAAAAGATAAGGCTTGAATCTGAAAACAGAGTTGTCTTTAGGATTGGAAGCTGAGACTCAAGTTTTATTTACATGAAATATACATGCATATCCTCTTCTCCTACCAAAGTTGTTATCTAAAAGCCAGGTCAAACAATTAGAGGACATATTGCACATCACCGAAAATTACACAAAAGACAATGTTGCAGAAGAGACATTGACACAAAACCTACTAAATCAAGATAACCCATATTGCTAATGGAAGAATCACATTCAGTTGTGTGTTTGTCTAAAAAGTATATAGTATTTACACAGGCTTTTACAAATTCCCTATTCTGGAATTTTGCTTACACTTCAGACATAACAGAATGGATTATGTCCCTTTTTAAAGTCTCAGAAGGACTGACTGGTCTAAATATTATTATCGCTGCTTAGACTGAGAAAAAGGAACTTGCAGGTAGATAAGTATTTGTTAAACTTGAATTAGAGTCAATTAAAATTAAAAAAAAACCAAAACAAAACACACCTAAAACCAAAACATTACAGAAAACCAAAACATTACAGAAGCAAAAAAAACCATCCAGCCAGTAATATTAGAAGACAATAGCTACTAAATTTATAAAACGGTAATCTTTATCTACACACAATCATTACATTAAAAGATATCCCTAAATATTTCCTAAGTAGAAATGCTTATATTTTACAAATTTAAAAAAAAAAAAAAAAAAAAAAAATTGCACAATATCTCTGTAATAGGCACTGCAAATATTTTTTAAACTATATTTTGTATGGAAAGCCTAGATGTCTTTAAGGTTATTGGTATAAAAAAAAATTCTAACAACTTTATTTCATAACCCTCAACTTGGAATAACAAAGGGGATAACAGGAAAATGGTATTGCCTACACTTTGAGGTAAGGAAAACTATCATACTTTGGAAAAGGTAAATAGCTCTTTTTAAAGCACACTCACCCACATGCTTTGTGACTTAATATTTTCAGTGTTCTATTTTCACTTTCAGTATGTCAAACAGCTGCACGTAACTAATATATGCTCAGATAAACCTAGTTAGGCACACTGAAATATTAATATCCAAGTTAGATGTTTTCTTTAGATTCTGCAACTGAATAAGCTTATCAGGAAAGAAACCATCATTCTGTACTTCTTTTTCCTATAATTATGACAAAGAAAGTTATTTTAAGATACAAAGGTATAATTAAAGTAAGGTGAACAAAGCCACCCTTGACTTTGTTTACCAAGCTATAAAGGAAGTTTCTAAATGCAACTAAATTGTTTCTTTAGAATTCCACAAGAAATATTAACAACCCATTGTTTTACACTGTGTTTATTGACAAAAAATGCTCCAAAATATTTTTGTACCCCCTCCTCTTTACATAAAACAATAACTGAAAACCAGATAGAAGCAGAATGATAAAAGATGCTGGAGTCTAGGTCTGAAATTCAACCAAAGAATAAATTTAAAGTAGAAAAAGTGAAGAGAAGACTAAAATTGCACGTAAAAAAGTTACTGAGACAATGAACTCGGGAGAATTTGGAGACTTAAAAGATGTCAAATCAAGTATTAGATGAGCTGAGTATCACAATTATGATGTTATTCCACTCAACAGTTCAAAATACGTGTAATAATTTTAAATTGCTGAGCATTCATGTAGGAATAATAATTCTTGCCTTTTTCAGAGGAAGTTTCTGTGCCCTTTAAAAAAATAGTTCAGTAATATCTCAAACAACCAAGTAAAAATAAACTCATGTTCCATACTTTTAAAACAAACTGAACTTGGCTTTCTATATCTAGAATGCTCAAAAAAAAAAAAAAAAAAGTAGATCTAATTTTGAAAAGTTAAAAACTAAATTCCTGTTCATTCTGAGATGTGGGATTTAAAAAGATATCCTCAAGAGACACAGAATAAAGTTCCATTAAGCTCATGTGTTTAGTTATTTGCACAATACTAACTTTTTGGCAGCACAACATCATATTATATGTAAAACACTGAGCACACTGTTGAAGATAATAAACACCAGAAATATGTGAAGTGCCATGTATAACAAGAAAAGGAAAGTATTGAGATAAAAATACATTCTCAAACTAGTAACATAAAAGATGGGGAAAGTTAAATGATACGTCTACCAAGTAGCTTTATTTTAAATTCTTATATTAGGATTTATTTATTAGCTGGATATTGAATAAATTCTCAATTGCCTTGAAACAGTAGCTTTAATGAGCTTTATGACTCCTTCCTACAAAGAAATTACTGAACCTACTGTTAAATTCTCACAATGCACTATGACTAGAATGTAATCTACTTCTCACCTAAAACCTTTGGATCTTCTTGTTCACCTTTGAGATGCACCATTCTCATCAACTTGAGAACTGAATTTCCCAAGGACAGAAGGAATTCTCTACAACCTTAAATGAACTATTGCTTACACACATTCAAGGCTAGTTGCAGAGCTCACTAAATGAAGGTCTTTGTCAAATGTTATAAGAAAAGACAGATTACATGAAACTCACACATACAGCCTTAACTCTCTGCTTCAAAGTTCATGTTTACATTTAGAAAAACATATAATAATTTTAATAAAATCTCACAAGGCAAGCTGCCCTAATCACATATCTCGAGAAGTACATTAAATGCTCGGGGGAAAAAAAACTGTCTTGGTAAAAATTGTTCTGCAAGAATGTTGGTACTCAACTGAGAAATATGGTATAAATTCTGTACTGCTATTTCAGCTGTACAATAAGTTTTTGACTGTTGGGCACTGCCACTCCACACCCACAAAAGCCAGAGGTAAGATCTTCATGGATCTCCATGAAAGTGAAGTAAGCTCTTTTTCTCTGCTCATGCTATAGGAGGCATGCAAATAACTCTACCACGTGGACCAAGCAGAGAATTCTGACAAACTATGACCTCAAGCATATGATACACTGAGGTCCAAGTTGCATTCTTAAGGGAATTTAAAAATTACAAATGTTCTTTATATTTTATATATATATATCAGAGAAAAAAAAACTTTATCTTACTGGGAAAAAAACTTGTACTTAATGCTATTTATTATCTGTATGATTCACACTTAGACACTCACATAGAAATACAAGAAAAAAGATAATTGGTGGATTCAATACATTTTAAGTTATTTAATCTGAATATAGAGTTGACATAAATAGTATCAAAAAAACAGAAAAACATTTGAAGTGACCACAAGTAAGCATGTGAATAATAAAGCAAAAAATGTTTATTCTCCTTGACAGTAAAATTTAATGATTTTCGATCCCAAGGGATTTTTGTTTTCTGAAGCATTCTTTATCACAACTTCCTACTACACCCGAACAACACCTTTAATTAATAAAGACAAAAAGAACTTGTCTGAAACACATGGTGTGCATCAGAAATACCTGAATGCCCTCACCTGACATTGATCTAAAGATACAGAACAAGAGCAAAATGCCAAATAATCAACTACTACACTCTTGCATTTTCTGCTGTCCTTTTATTAGTATGTATTAGTGATTCATCTAAATAAGCTTCACTTATAAATTCTTCTCTTCGTATAGGTAGCCCAGAAGGTTGTTCATAAAATTAGCCAAGATGAAAACATAAACCACAACTTTAAAGAATTTTTTTTTTACACTATGTAAAACACTTAAAAGTTAACTTTCACATTCAGTGTTGTATTATTTGACAGCAATTTTTGTTTCTATGGTTTTAACATTTTTTTTAAAAAAAACACTTTGAATCAGCTTTACCATTTACTATGTAACTTCCATTTTAAAAAACGATCTTTACCACAGCAACTTGTTGCAAAGCAGAATGACTAGTGAAACACATTTACCAAGCAGACACTCTCAGGGTGAAAGGTTCTTCTCTATGATCAGGAAGAAACCTACTGATTGACAAGGGAGTTCTTCAATGAAAACATACCTTTCCTCACAAGTAATGTAAAAATCCCTGAAGTACATGCTATGCTATAAAGTATCCCCTGCCCCCTCCATGGGTATCTTTATTAGGCATATCCTAACAGAATGAGAATCCGAGACTAACAAATTAATATTCTGGATCATTTTAAAAAACGCTTAAATTGGCAACCTTTTCTTATAGAAGACAGTACTTAATACATGGGTTGTAAATTTCATACAAACATTGAAAATACAAGCAACATTTTGACATTAAAGGAAGGTCATGGATGCACACATTCAACTATTCCCTTCTCTCTAAATTGTTACTGTAGTTTACAAAGGAAATACATCAGGTTTTCAACAAAACATTTATTACATTAGTTGGGGAAAAAGAGAACAGAGGAGGCTGGTATACAGACAAGTAACATACCAATAAAACATACAGTTACAGAATGGTGCATTACTTTTAAAGCAAATCAATCTTGCACACGTTATCTCTATCAAAATGGAAATAGAGCACAACAAAGTTTTGACTCGGTGTATATCAACATCCTTCCACTCTATGGTGTCAATTACAATTAGTGGTATTCTCATGCCATTAAATGTGTCAAAGAACATTAAGTCTCTGTTGCAACACTGAAGGAAAGTTAGGCTACCACGTCACCAAGACCCTCTCCCCTGTTGCACGAAAAGCACAAAATGAAGCTATAAACAAATCCAATCATAAGAAACCGTATCTTCTTTAAGAACAGCACAAAGATTTCAAATGCATTTTAATATGAACCTCTGTGGTAATTGTGTCATACCTCCCAAAACCGTTAGTTCAAAGGTACTTCTAGCAATTAATGCTTCTTGGGTGTAAGAGGTCTGTAAGTTAGGAAAAAGTGCACGTAGTACATGAAATCAACAAGTGGTAGGCAAATTCCAAGTTGTCTAAAGGATCTTTTAGTTATTATACAAACGTCAGACTGGTGTGGTTTCAAACCATAGTCAGAGGTCAAAATACGGTTTCTGGTAACATCCTCCAAACAGAAGCTTGGCCTACAAACAATAGCACAGCTCTAATATGTGTTTTGGATTAAGACTTTAAAATCCCACCAAATTGTTTTCCCTTTCACAAAGCATTGCTACAGTGTCAAAAAGTAATCTTCTAGTGCAAATTATTGCCATATGATCCCTAAAACTGCATCTACTTCAAATGGGGCAAAATAAATACTAGTATCTGTGTGAATTTTCATCAGTTTCCTACAGAATAACCACATTTTGCTTAACAGCACATCATCTTCCCCTAAAATGGAAAAAAAAAAAAGAGTAAGGCACTGAAACATTGCTTTCTATGAATCCATTTATGAAACTAAGGAGATTATTGAATTCCTACAAATCTAGCTGAAGTACAAAGAGACCATAAAAGAAACTGTTTAAAAACAAGAAAGTGTTGCTAGTATAACCTGTGTATATGCAACACATCGTTTAAATATTATGTTTAGCCTTCCAGGAAACAGAGATAATTTCTTATCTCTGTAGTTTTTCTTTGGCCCTTCTTTGAACTTGACTTACTGGTTGCATCCAACAAAAATATACCCACATGGACTATAATTAGCAGTCCAATCCAATTAAAGATATTTGGGTCAACCTAAAGGGTCCTGTCAAAAAAACACAGTTGTACAAACAAAATCTTCTTAAGCTGTATACTTATTTTAAAAGTCAAAATAAGTTTCCTTCCCTATCTCATGTACACTCCTTCCACATTCCAGTGCAGAACAAACAGAAATGGCCTACACAGAGGCTGGTAGAAACAAGAGATCATGCTTAAAATGTTACTTGTCAGAAGTTTAGATCTATTTATTTGCATGCCTCTTGCCTAGAGAAATAAGTATATTTGTACGCAAAACGAGGAGGGGGGGGAGAGGAGGGAACGACGGGTGGAGGGGGACAGGGACACGACTATAACTGCCTATCATCAAAGTTTTAGCGAAATCTAAACAAACATTAGCAGGAGAGACTGCTCTAAGTTTCTTCAGCACTGAAAGAAATTGGTAGTGAAGACATCAGGTGTATCATAATTTTCATAAGAAAACTCTAAGCGGCTAAGTGAATCAAGTTTGAGACATGTTTACATAAAAACGATGAGATGATGCAGATATACACTAATAGACAGTCAACTAACAACTACATTAAAGAAAAAAAATCAGAATAAAGGTCAAGAGAGATTAAATTGTTTATTCTTGTTCAGCTGTAAGAAAACAAGCTGCTTGGTTTGGTTGTTTTGGTTGAGATTTTCTTTACATACGCCTTTCAAATAACACATCGTGGGAGCAGGTAAAAAAAAAAAAACAGCACTGGCTATTTCATCCCTCTTAGATTCCCATCCAAAAGTAAACCAAGAAGCGTAGCTCATGTGAAGTGACCAAACAGCCTATAAGCCCGTTCCTGCTCGTTACATCACGGTCATTTGCATTTAAACTACAGCACGTAACGGTGCGATCCAATAACTTGGTGTTCAGAGGCGCTGTACTGACCTGTCAAAACAACCCCGCGCCACCTATTCGCAGCATTTCTGGCTGTGTACCGTCAATGGCACGGCCGGGGCACCCGTGTACACCGGGAGTGCGAGCAGACACGTGCCCCGGCTTACCCCACCAGCGCCTGCCGTCTTGCCCGCCCCGCCGCCCGGGCCGGCCTCGGGCAGACCCCACCGCAGGCCCGGCCCTGTCCCGCCTCCGTAACGTATAGCGGACGGTAACCCCCAACAGCAGGCTGCGCATCAACTTTTGCATGTGCGCCCCGGCCTCCATGATGGCCGAGACGGGCGGGGATGGGAGGGGGGCGGTTTGTTTACTTGGAGCCAGAGCCGGCGGCGGCGGCGGCGGCAGCAGCAGAATCATCCCGTGAGCGCGGCGCTGCCATCAACCGCCCGCGGCCGCGCTGTTATTCCCAGCGCAGGGCATGGGCACACGCGCACACACCCGCACGCGCACCCAAGTTCCCCGCACATCAAATCTCGACTACTCCGGGCACCAGCATCCCGCCCGCCCCGCCGCCACCGCCCGCACGTACGGTCCCGGGAGGCAGGGGGATGGGGAGGCGGGGGGATGTTGGCGCGCGCGCCCGGCGGGGAGGGGCCGCCGCGTGGGAACCGTGGGCCCCGCGCCCGCGCAGGCAGCNGCCGCCCGGCCCCTCCCGCCCCGTACCTGCAGGGGCGACGGCGCCGCGGGCGCTGCTGCGGAGCCGGAGGGCGGCGGCGGCTCCGGGGGAAGAAGGGGAGGGAGGGCGCCGCCGCCTCCTCCCCTGTCCCCCCGCCGGGCTCGGCGATCCCTGGCGGCCGGTGTCTCCGCGGGGGCGGGAGGAGGCAGCTCCGGCACCAGGGCGCTGGCGGCGGCGGCGGCGGCTACATGGAGCTGCGACCCCCGCTACGCAGCGAGGCGCTCGGGCGGGCAGCGCGGCCGCAGCATCGATGCGCGGGGTCAGGAGGGCGGCGGCGGCGGCTCCCCCCGGCGCACTCACCCCGGAGCCGCCCGGGCCCCGCTCTCGGCTCCTCCCGCCGCCTCCGCCGGGCTCGTTATTGACTTTCAGGAAAACTCCCGACGTCACTGGCTCCCCCCGAGTGTCTCCCCCTCCGCGGCGGCGGCGGCGGCGGCGGCGGCATCCCCAGCTCTCGCGAGAAGCGCGGCGGGGACGGGGCGGGGGGGGCCGCCAGACAGAGCAGGGGGAGCCAGACAGAGGGGGAGGCGGCTGAGGTGAGGGTGGGGGAGGCG
>WBNH01003956.1:83720-94131 GCA_013401255.1 Urocolius indicus
GAGGCGGGGGGCCGGCGGCGGAGGGGGGGCGGCTGAGGCGAGGCAGCCCGCCCGGCAGGCTGGTAGGCAGGGGCGGGAGCCGAGCCGAGCCGAGCCGAGCTGAGCTGAGCGGGGCGGCGTGTCCCGTCCCGCCGCTGGGCCGCGGCTGGCAGCGGGAGGATGGATGCAGGCAGCGGCGCCCGCCGGCACCGGCCGCAGCCCCGCGCCTGGGTTTTTCCTTCAGGCTGCGACTGGCGGCGGCGGGCGACGTCCGCCGGGACAAGGAGACTGCCCGGACCGCCTGCGGCTGGGGAGCAGCCGCCGGGGGTCCTGGGCCGGGGGCCGCCGAGACGGAGCTGCTCCCGGTCCTCTCAGGAGCTGAAATCCGCCTGACGTGCCCGCGCCGCCGCGGACCCTTTTCCCGCTGCGGCTGGAGCTGGCAGCAGCGCGTCTCCTCGCCAGACCCGTACACAGGTCCCGAGTTTTGTTTCCTTTGTTCTCGCAGTCATGCATTTACACACTCCCTTGGTACCCGGAGTGGTCTGCTTCGTTCTGCAAAGTCTGTATCAAGAATAAAACTGCCAGTTACACGACAGGAAGCGGTAATTCATCTCTCAAACTGTCTTGTGGATGTCTTGATGTTGTTAACTTATCTGCAGGCTTCGAGTTATCCCAAGGAGTAAATGAACATCTAGAGAAGCCCTCTGCCACCATCCCTCAGCCCGTGGCTCTCTGTGATTCCCTGGTGCCACAAGCAATACAGAAATGTAACTGCTGTCAACAGGGCTGCCGCGTTGCGGGGTGCTGAGTGCGCAGGATGCCGTGCCTCTGGGGCTGCAGAAGCTCGGGAATCCCTGGCCTCTGCACTGCTGCAGCTGCAGCCCAGCATTATCCTGCAACTCCAATCACGGTGTGAGGTTCTTGGATATGACACCCTCGATGGCTAAGTGGCTGGGCGTGGATGTGTACAGACACGAGTTCAGTGGACAGAAGCATGTTTTCTATAATTCATAGTTTAAATAATAATACAGATTAATTTTCTGCATAAATGCATCTATTATACGTTCAGTTGACACTGACTTCTGTCAGAATCCGTTACTGCAAAGAGGAAACAGGTATTTCTGATTGCTTGAAATAAAACCGTTTGCCCTCTTTGATCCACGCAGAATTTATTCTGAAAATAGACATGAAGGCATTCATGAAAGTTAGACTTTAAAAAGCAAATCAAAACAAAAAAAACACGTTTCTTTAGAACATACCCTATATTTGTGTTTTTAAGTTTTCTTTTCCTTTCACATCCCACTTTCCTCTACAACCATTGAAATGTCAGTCCTCCTTGTCCCTATGCCACTACAGGATTTCAGACTTTTAAAGGATCTAAATAATCATATGAGTTGGCACAGGATGGCAAAGTTGCCTCCAGGGACAGGGAATCCTTTCCATGCTGTGGCGGGCAACCACACCAATAATTCCATTATTCATAAATATGCTGATTTCCTCTCAGAACTAGGAAGTAAGTTTTCCACACTTTTCTTACTACCAGGCTGTAGCCTAAGCTCTTCATCCCCTTGATTATGAAGAAAAGCAAAAAATTATTATGTATTTGATTAATGCATCTTTTTGAAAAATAAAGAAACTTGCCAAGCATTGCTTCCTTTCCCAGAATTTACTCTTCAGTCTTCCTCTTTTCTCAGAAACACTTTACTAAATGAGTACCTTATCAACTATCAATATTTAGAGAGAGACACGATATCAATTATTAAAATGTATTTATCCACTAATGTCTCTTTTGATCGTTGCTGCTCTGCTGCTCCTGAAAAACCAAAGGTGTAGTTCTTGGAACGCAACTTCTGTTTGCTACAATTCCTCTGAAGGACCCAGAACCTGAGGCAGCATGAAATCTGCATAGGCAGTAGCAGATAGACTGGGAACCAACTGTTCAGATGCCAAATGCTGAGTGTGAAATGTGGGCCCACAGAAAGTCGTGGTATTTGATATCAGTCAGATCAGGAATTTATGTTGCATTCTTGCCATACGTCAATCCCTGTCATGAACAATGACAAATTTCTTATTAGTCAGGTATATTTCTGTAGTCAATCATCTTAGTTTATTTCTCCTAAATTTCAAAAGCCACCTATGAGATACTTATGCTATGATGACAGTAAATTTGCTCACATTTATAAATAGATACTTGGTGTTAATCACTCTGAAAAATCTGACATAAAAGCACAATTGTTTACATTTTAGAAGGAAAAATCCTTCACCGTGATAAAAATATTTTATTAGAGAGAGTAACATTGAAGTACAATGAAAGATAGTCTTCTGAATTTTTATTTTGTTACAAATTGCTGAAAATAAAACAGTGGGTTGAAATCTGTTGTATTGGTCTGGAGACTAAACACGTATTTCTCAGCAACACATAGGATAATTTTGATTTATTTGTACAATATGGACAGCTAGTCACAGGTAATTTTTTTTTTTCTCATTATGACTTTAAAAATCAGATTCGCCATCATCTTAGTCCTCAGAAATCAAATAACATTGCTCGCTTTGGAAATTAATAGTTAATAGCTATTCCTTAGTTTTTGATTCTGCTTCAACCTTATGTATTGACCTCAGTGTACTGAATCTAAGCTGTCATGTTCTTTATATGGATGTGCTATATAAATACATGCTACTATGCAACAATACTTTTTTTTTTAGGCATAAAATAATTTTACTTCTTAGTATCTTGCTCCAAGTCTTCAGAATCATTTTTTGTAAAGAGTTAATCACTGCAAGTTGGGCAGAAATGAACTCTTGATTAATAACCAGAGAGGCTTTCCTCTTTCAGAAATAGCTGTGATGTACATACTGAGAACATAATGAGGTCATAGGTTCTGCAGAAATGACATCATTTTCAGATTAATTACAAAGTGACATGAATTTAATGAACATATTAACAGCATATGCTAATCAAGAAAGTATTGCAGCTCACATGAGACAGACAGTAGGACTGCATGTAATTTCAGGAGAAAATGGGAACCTATGAAATTACATGTTCCAAATACAGAATGATGAAACAAATCCAAAAAGCCTGTTCATTGTCACCTCTACTGGTACTGACAAGAAGCTGATAAACTTTTACATGATCATGACTTCAACAGAAACCAAAGGGAAAACTTACCGATAATCTCTGTAATTTCTGTTGACTCTTAGGCAAAAAAAAGGATGTACCTCTTGTTTCATTTAATGTTTTTATGTTAAGTGTTATCACTGCCAGAGTGATAGGGTCTAAGACTGCAGAGATACACATCCTGAAAATAACTAGTTAAATAGGAGAGAATTCTGCCTGTAGAACACTGCTTCTCTCTGCCTTTACAGATTATGCTGCCTTCACTTTAATTTCATTCCTCATTCCTTATGTCAGCTAATAAGCTTGCTTCTGTGTAAGAATATATTTAAAAAAAAACCAAAACAAACTTATAGTGTAGCAATTTCTGTTAAAAAAGAAAAAAAGAACAGTAGGTCAGATGACAATCTCTGGTTTTAAACACTATTTCCTTCTGCCTTCTTATCCTCTGAAAAGCACACACAAATATCAGTGAGAAATAACTGACAGAACAGCAGCAAACTTTGCTCTATACAAAGTGATGCTTAAAATATACATTACACATTTTGTTAAAGTGAAGTAATGGTGTTGCCTGCAAAAGTTGTGGCATATAAGTGTTACATATATGTATAGCTCTTAAAAAGATGAAACACATTTATTAGTGAGCTTAATTTCAGTAACTACAAGGGGTGAATGTGTTCACCTTGTGCTTATCAGTGATTCTGGATTCTCTGTATTTTTGCAGGTACACAGAGAACTCAGGACTTTAACCACTGCCATCCAGATTGTAGTCATCTCTTATGACAATTGGATTTTTCACAAGAAAGACCTCGTGATATAGCTGCAGAATTCACATAAGACATGTAGGAAAAATGTGGGCAGGGGATGCTGCAATCCACTGGACACTGGGAGGAAGCATAACTTACTTGTCAGTTGGATTTCACAGTGCTTTTTTTTTTTTTCTTTTTCCTTTCTGTCACATTCACTTCCAAATAATTTATTGTTTTAGTCTCTTTCTCCTTTGTCTTTACTCAGTTAATCTATTTTTGGCATTTATGGCTCTGAGGATGTCTCAGAAGGCAATATCCCACTCTGTGCCACTGGATATCTATAATATATTTGGGTAAAAAGACATAGAGAGACATTTATTTATTTCTTATAAAGAGTTGAGGAAAAAAAAATCCAAGCTGGACTCTAGATGTTGCCTCCACAGGCTATGTTTTATTAGATATGCTACCAGTTCCAGAAACCACTTCAACATAACTGTCAGTGGTAGTCAGTGCCTGATCCTTGCTGCTGTATGGCTTCTATACATATTTTGTAAAAATTGTCTGGACACAGAAACTTCTCCCTTCTGCAGATGGTCACAGTTCATCAGTGCTTGCAGAAGGTTGTAATATACAGACTCATATTATTACTATTTTAGACCTGCAGGGTGTAGGCTGCCTATGAATATGCAGCACAATAGCAATAATAGAATTATTATTCCGTCCACCCATATTTTGCTAACTAGCATTAGCAAATGTCATGCTGAACACAGTCCAGACTTTAGATGAAAGACTGTGTGAATATCAGTTGATAGCATTTATTTTACAGCATGTTATTATTGTTTTATTATTTATCCACCAAAAATCTAAAAAAGTGTTTTCCTTCCCCTTATTTCCCGTACTCCCACACACTGGAGCTCTACAAACACAGAGGAAAGCAAGTGCCCTGCCCCAGTGACCTTACCCTGCTTTGAAACCAGATATGACAGTAAGGATGACAAACAACAGGAGGGAAAGATGGGAAGAGGGCAGTAAGATTACACAGTTGCACAGTTTAGCTATATGCTTAAATTGATGTATAGTCCTTCAGCTGAACTTGGAAATTTTTTCTCAGTGAGAAAATAGTTTCAGATTTATCTGAGGGAGGTCACTCTACTACAGAAGCAACCCAGAAAAAAACAAAATGCCAGACTTTCTGCCTGAGCTTTTTCTCCCTCTCTTTGCTATCCTATATTAATTTCATCAGCATAGATAAACTATGTCTTTGAATAAAATTCTGCATTTACCAGCATACAGTGATTTCTCACACAGAATCTTATCCGTGTCCTTAATTGAAGTCAATGAGAAAATGCCAGTTGAGGCTAGTTAGGAGGATCAAGTCTGTAATGTGTGAGCAAAATCAAGGTACATAAAGCTTAATGGAGAGAGGGACAGAATTTTAAACAAATGTCTTCTCTTCACAGGTTTTATGACTAGGGAAATTTTCCCTATGTGGTCTTGAAAAAGTCATAGCTGCCTGAACAGAAAGAAACAGCTGAGTAGAAAGCTGGCTGCTGATAGAGGGAGGGGAAGTCATCTATTGCCAGGTTTAGTCCAGATATTTGCTTTTATTTAGAACATTCCTCTGTCTTTGCCAAATAGTTGGCTTCTCTGTGGTATAGTGCATCTTACCCTTTGAGTTTGTTACTTAGAGCACCTTCCCATGCCCCTTGCTACCACACAGACTTCGTCATGTAATTTCTGGATGGCTTCCCTTCTGTATCAATCATCTGATTTGTAGCTGAGATAGCTCTCCATCTCTTCAATCTGCAAGAGCGTGGCTGAAGTACATGGACATTCTTTTAGCTTCAACAATAAAAGTTTCAGCTAGATGAGCCAGTTGGCTGCCTTCATTGCCAAATGGTGCCCTTAATCCACTTTGTGTCAGGAAGTACTTGCATTTTCTGGAAACTAAGGTGTGACATGAAATCAAAGACACATGAAAGTTTACCAAATTAGGACAGATTGGAGTTGCAATAAAAAGGACCTCCTCAGATATGATAAGTATACTCTTATTAATAATGAGATATAATAAAGTTTTAAAATATTAATGGCAGGTTCATTAATAGTCTCGAGAACTGAAGGACATGTTGTCTCAAAGACTTCAATTATAGTAGTTTAGCTAGTCTGCTTTATACAAGGCAAAGCTAACAAAAGATAATGCTGAATCTGTCCATTCATGCATATCTATTGTATTCAAGAATCTGGTATGAAATAAGAGAAATGGCTACAGTTAGATTTTTCTGGCAATTTTGTCAACAATCTGCTTAGCAGAACTCCACAATGACAGAAATCAGATCGATTATTGACCTCTCTATAACTTTATTTACCATGAGCTGAAGGGAAAATTGTGCATTAGCAAAGAATGGCAAGTTGAAACTAAGTGCAAGAGACAAAAGTATTCAACCATCCTCTTCTAATGCCAAGATTTGAACAGGGTGCTCCTAAGCAGATGGTTTAACAGACTAAAGCATTAGTTTGCTGATCCTCCATGCTTGCTAATTAATTCTTCAGTTTACTAGGATTTAAAATGATTGTTAAAAAGAAGGCTTCTCTTAAAATAAACTTTAGGTAAATGTTATAACATGGTGGTTAAGATTATAACGGTTGTAACAAGAATGTTCTGTATTTTCTATAAAAGACATTCATTCATCTAGAAAAGGCATTCATTTGAACGTCCTAAGTACTACCCTTAACAATTCTGTCTCTGAAATTTTCTTCTTATAGGAATTTGTTTTGTTTTCCCAGCTAATTAATCCTCTGACTTCCTGTTGACACTCTTGGGTCAAGATTATGTTCTTGACTTCTGTAAGAATGGCATATGCATACAACCATGAGAAGATTTAATCATTTGTAACAAAACAGTGCCCTCCTCCTGAATTGTTTTAAGCCTATTATCATGCAAAATGTAAAAACTGAAACATGTTCTTTATTGTTTTTAAAGTCATTGTCATTCTAAACAGTTAGGATTTCATGCACTATTTCAGGTTAAGACTAGAATGATGAATTCTCATTAAATATATTAAAATGCAGCATTGTAGAGTAGCTTGCTGTCTGTTAGATTTAGACAGCAGGAAAATAAGTAATTGATTTCAGATTTCATTTTTATAGCATTGACATAATTTTGAACACAGCAGAACTCCACACAATAGAAGTTACAGAATTTATACCTCAGCAATGGAAATAAGAATCATGAGGGGAAAATGATAAAATATTACAAGTGTGTATGCCATTCTTACAGAAGTCAAGAACATAATCTTGACCCAAGAGTTATCAACAGGAAGTCAGAGGATTAATTAGCTGGGAAAACAAAACAAATTCCTATAAGAAGAAAATTTCAGAGACAGAACTGTTAAGGGTAGTACTTAGGACGTTCAAATGAATGCCTTTTCTAGATGAATGAATGCCTTTTATAGAAAATACAGAACATTCTTGTTACAACCGTTATAATCTTAACCACCATGTTATAAGATTTACCTGAAGTTTAGTTTAAGAGAAGTAGAAAGAAAACAAAATAGCATTTGGAAAACAAGATCTTCACTTACTGAAGCTAAGGCATAAATTTCGAAGCCCATCTGTTGCTTGCAAAGAGGCAATCCATGCTAATATTAGTGGACTCTGAAAACTGTGATAATGTCTCTCCAGTCAGCTTATGATGGCCTAAAAGAAGCTTCTCTCCTGTGGTCCTGCTTTACCACGGGAAGCGCTGTGAAATTCTTTATTTGATTTTCATGTTCCACTTTGTTACATGTGTTTGTATGCATTTGGTGTTATCTTCCTTCAAGTTGAGGTTTGGGTTTACTGGTGAGAATTCAGAGTTTTTATGTTATCTCTGTAACCGTTTCTTCTGTTAAAATCATTTTTTTGTTATGTTAAAAACTCTTGGCAATTTCCCTTTCAGTACAATAGATAAGAATTCTTATTACAATTGTAAAGAATTCATAACTTGCCTCATTCTATAATCTATCCATCTTGTAAACTGAGAAAAAGCTATGATTATAGATGATTCAAGGTGAACTTTTTAGTAAGCTGTCAATATGTTGTCTTCATGGAACCAGTCTTCAGCTCCTTTCAAAAAGTAATTTTCTTATGAAAAAAAACTGCAAGGAGTTTTAAAATAGTTTTGATCTGTCCTTAAACAGGGAATCTACAGTGAGGGCACTGACAATACAATATATTTATTTACATGACATCTGGATTGAAATGAAAGTAACACAATAATCTACTCAGGGTGAACTAATGCTAGTTGATTTGAAGTATTAATTTAAATAACGTTAGGTAGATGGAGTGTTTGTAAATTAGAGCAGTGCTAGAATACTGTGTCCAGCCAGTGCTCACAGTTTAAAAGCTGCTGGGAGAATTAAAAATTATTTTAGAATTAATGATCTCATGTTGAAAACTTACATTATAGTGAAAGATGATAGTTTGATCTCTTTAAGAAAAAAACTAAGATTCTGTACCATGTAAGATGTTTTTCTCTGTTTAATAAATTATAGTAGAGTAATTAGAGTACTTTATAGAGTACTCTATAATTCAACACATAAAGGCAAAGGTCTTTTTTATGGGTCTTTGGGAACATCTAGTGAATGAAAACTGAGAGCAGACAGACTCAAAACAGTAGAAAAAGTATAGCTTTTTCAGTACAGAGTATTAAAATTTGGAATAATATTAAATTTGAACTATTTAAGCAATGTATGCTAGATTCTGTTACTTTATATTGCAAAAAAAAAAAAAAACAAAAAAAAAACCAAAACTCACCCTTGTTCAGTTCACCTGAAATTATAGTCTTGATCAAGAAATTAGGAAAATGCTGAGGTTTGCATTAACTTGGCAGTCTGGATTGATGATCGTAGTAGTATTTTCTCTTCCTCACACCTGAGGATGAGGACAGTTTGGGTTTTTTTCCTTTGAACCCCAGTGATCTACACAAATATTGACTGTTGAACAGAGGCAAACATAAATAAAATATAAAATGTCCCATGAGCAGAGGAACTTAAGAAGTGAGTTCCTTTACAGATTAATTCTGTCCTGTTTCCCAGGTCATTACATTTTTGGACTCCAGCTTCATTTGCAGATTCCTAGAATCTCACCTCATCGAGAATACTGTAAGTTCTCCCTATGTGCCCAAGACCACTGTGATTCTTCCAGTTTCAGGCTTTGCCACATAGAAAACACTAACAGTAGAGAGCTCCTTCACTTGGTGGCCAGTTTTCATGAGATTTTAGGAATTTACTCTCCCTGAGACTATCATCTGTCTTTGAAACTTGTTTGGAAGAGAAGAACACAGATAAAAAGTTACTGGAAGAAGAAGGACAGGCAGAGAGGCAGATGACCGTAAAGACAGACAGTGCAAGAACTTCCTTAGTTAAAAGGCTGAAAGTGACCAGAAAGTTATCCTTACATATCTAATTGACTTACTATAAATTTTAACGAAAACTTCAAGCAGCTGAGATTTCTTAGATAAATATTGATTCCAGGAAAGATCTTATACTTCCATCCTATGCTTTACACTAGTACATGACGGTACTGGAGTAATAAATGTCATTTTACTCAGAAATCACATCCAGTCTTTTCCAAGTTGAACAAGACTGCTCGCTTTACTGCACATTGCAATGCTAACACAACAGTTTTGGGGATGGGAAGTGGGGGTGGGAGGAGAATAGAATAAAATTATATTTAGGACTCTGAGAATATTTAGGGAGTCAAAATCTGATTGACAACCTTCTAAGTTGATCTACAAATCTGAAATGCACATATAGTTTATATTTTTCTATTACATAGTGTGGTGGTTTAGCCCTGGCTGGGTACCAGATGCCCAAAAAGTTGTAACATCACTCCCCTTCCTAAACTGCACAGGGGAGAGAGAAATAGAACAAGGGGTTTGTGTGTTGAGATAAGAACAGGGAAATTGCTCAGCAATTAGTGTCATGGGCAAAACAGACTCAGCTTTGGAAGTAAAGTTTTGATTTATTTATGAGCTATCGGAACAGGGAGATGAGAAATAAAACTGAATCTTCAAACGCCTTCCCTCACCTCTCACTTTTCCCAGGACTCTCCTTCCTTCCCCCACAGTAGCACAGGGAATGGGAGATGGAGGTTGCAGTCAGTTCATTACAGATGGATTTTGCCACTGCTTCTTCTCAGGAGGAGGCCTCATCACACTTCCCACTGCTACACTATGGGATCCCACCCATGGGAGATAATCCTCCATGAACTTCTCCAACATGAGTCCTTCCCATGGGCTACAGTTCCTCATGAATTGCTCCAGCATGGGGCCTCCCATGGGGGCCAATCCTCACACCTTGCCCCAAAGGGCATCTCCCCATAAATGGAGAGAACAGTCCTTTAGGTACCAGCTGCTCCAGCCTGAGTCCCTCACAGGATCACAAGTCCTCACAGCAAACCTGCTCTGGCATGGTCTCCTCTCTCCCCACAGGCTCCCAGGTCCTGCCAGGAACTTGCTCCACTGTGGGCTTCTGTTGTGGTTTGGCCCACCTAGCACAGCAGCACCACGACAGTCTCTCGCTCGGTGCCC
>WBNH01003956.1:94877-111468 GCA_013401255.1 Urocolius indicus
GAGAGTTGCAAACAACTTCTTACAGGCACCGTCTTTACAGCCCCATCCCCCTTACCAGAAAAGGCTGTCATGTCAAACCATGACAGCTTCCCACAGAGTCACAGCCTCCTTTAGGCATCCACCCGCTCCAGCGTGGGGTCCTCTACGGGCTGCGAGTGGATCTCTGCTCCCCAGTGGCCTCCACGAACTGCAGAGGGACAACCTGCCTCACCATGCTCTTCACCACATCACAGTGCAGTCTTTCGTTCAGGGCCTAAGCACCCTCCCCCAAATTCTTCTCCACTGACCTTGGTGTCTGCACAGCCGTTTTCACACTCTCACTCCCTGTTGCTGCTGCATTTTAGCAACTGCGCAGCAACTTCTTCCTCTTCTCAAATACGTTATTCACCCAGACCTTAACTAAGTCACTGATTGACCAGGCCTGTGTCCACCTTAGAACTGACTGGCATTAGCCCTGTCAGCTACAGGGGAAGCTTCTGGCAGATCTTTGTTCAAAGAAGCCACCCCTGTAACTTCCCTGATACCAAAAACCTGACCCAGGCAAAAATACACACAGCATTTATTTCTGGAAGTTTTCCATTTTTGTCCCTTTTTGATCTGAAAAGCATTTTTGGCCCAGCTTTATGCTGAAATTTCAAATGAACATGAAACATTTAACTCTCTTCACTAGCCAATAGGTGTGGCCATTAATAAGCACTCCAACTGTAATATCTCCTTAGGAATTATTGGTATGGGATTGTAATTATAGCAAAATCTTTTTATATTTAACATACAATAAAAGTATTGTGAGATGAGAACGTGCTTTGTACCATATTTTTCATTGGGGTTATCTATTTGACAGTGACTTTTAATCATAGCTAATTATAAATGATTCATCAGAATGTTTAAAACTCTGCAGAAATGTTTAAATAACTCATAGCTCTTACTGCACAACAGTACTTTAAAATATTACGTTCATCTTAAAACAGGAGAGTAAATGCACTTAACAGTGTTGTTCTGATCTCCTTGAAGCAAGACATAAACTGATTCCTTTGAATCATCTAAGAAACATAGATCTCACCTGGGCTGTAGCTTCATAGAGTTTTCATCATTCATCTTGTTTTCAGGTTATTTATTCCTCATTATCCTTCATTTATGCAAATTAGTTATAAGCAAATGAGCCTACTATTCCCACAACTTTTTATTTCCCAATATCCAATTGTGAACAAAGCTGGAAAAGCTTTCCAAATCATAATAAAGGCCCTGGCTTCATTCTGCATAGGGTATAGCTTAAAATTTGAATTTTTTTTTCGCTATCCCAGTCCTTGCAACCATTGGTAGGGTTATTTGTTTCAGATGGGTTGTAATTAAGAATTACTATAATAACTCTTGGGCCTGGCTCTAGGATTACAGATAATCATGAGAATAAGATGCAAATGGATTTCAGATCTCCACTCTTGATTAAACTTCCCAACTGTACATTTAGAAGTCTGAGTTATGATACTAGTTAGAAAGCTAATTCCGTGACGTTTTCTGTGTTGTTAAAAGAATCCTGTCCTGCCCTGAATCACCTTCTGGAAGAGCCTGCCTGTCTCAATTTGCTTTCTGGGTGGTCTCAGCGGATTTGCTTTGTAATTCAAATATGTAATTTAGGTATCCAAAATTATACAAGGTGAATATTGTCTTTAATTTTTAAGGAATACTTTGATTATAGAGAATGTTGATACAGAAGGAAAGAATATTTTAGTGCTGTGCTTAATTACCATCTTGATTTGATTCTCAAATTCTGTTGCACCAAAATAAGTGTTGTTTCTTGTAGTGTGAAAGAAAAAAAGGTGATTGTTAGAAAAGAGCCCTTACCTGACAATAAACCACTGTCACTCTAGATTAGAAGAAGTTTTAATCCCTTTCAGTATTTACCACTGTGTACAAGATGCTTCCCAAATGTTTAACAAACTTGTGCTCAAAAGAAATTCAAATCCTGAAGCAGTTGAATGGAAAGAAGTCTGAAAACTGGGAATGATGGTAAACAATGTTTGTACAGGTCCACAAGACAGAAGGCAAGTTTTCCTAAGACTTAAATTTGAACTAAACAGGCCTTTAGATGAGTTTGTTCAAAATGTAAAGTTGTTACAAAAATATTTTTGTCTCAGAACCAGAATGCAACAGATAATTATTTATTTCAATACTTTAGGGGTTTTTTTTTCCCTTGGAATTGATGAGGAAGCATTTATTTGTGTTTCTCTTCCTAGCATAGCTATAAATTTTCACAATTTTTGTAGAAACATAATACTTTTGAGATTTCTATATCCATGCCAAATTTGACTGGAATTGGGTAATGGATTAAAAAGTTATTAGCAAGAACTGGCAGATGAACAAACAATGACAACATAAAACAACTTGATAACCTTATGAAACCACGCTAAAACCTATGAAATTTTGATGCCCTCAAGTTTAGAGAGTCGTGGAGCAGCAGAGCTCTTCAGAGTGTGACTTGATATTTGTAAGCAGCATGGTCTTCTCTGCTTCTTGCTTCTCAAACAGTAAATGAAGTATAGAAATAAGTTGCCTCAGCTTCAGCACACGTGGTTGCATGGAACATCTGCTAACAATATTTTTAATATCCTAGAAGTGAAGCAGCACTAGCTTTATGAGTAACATCCATTGTCTTTTTATCTTTTAGTGGAAATCTGTTTCATTTTATAAACAAGGAAGTATCATAACCATAAAGTTATAAAGTAAGTGTAGCTGTTGTTGCTGGCACTAAAAATGACACAAACACCTGAGGTTTTGTCTAAACAATCTCAAATAATACTGTCTTAAATTTTTACTTTGCAACCCAGGAAACTGCAATGCATCATCATCAGAGTATACTCTGTGAGCAGTATTTCTCGACCTTCAAACGCTAAATCCAAGTCTTAATTTAAGTCCCTCATCTGGTGTAGAAGATTCCTTGAGAAATCAAATGAATAAATCTGCAATAGGATTTCAACATCTCTCTATAGTGGTTTTGCAATTATTTTATTCCATATCTCCCTTTCACAGTTTAGTGGCTAACAAACCTGCTGAACACCAGTCTTTGCAAAATATCCCTACAGCTAAGGGAAAGTTGTCCCTGGCTGGAAGAGACTAAATCCTTGGTGAGTTCATCTCCTGTTCATGTGGCATGCTTCTGAAGTTACAGCAATCTGCAGAGAGGGATAATAACGTGCATTTAGGTTTTTTTACTTTTTTGAAGCTTCAGATACTTTTTGAACCTCTATGCATTTGCAAAACTACATGTTATTTGTAGTAGCAAGTTCAGTAGTCCTTCATAAAGATCATCAGAATAGAGAATAATAATGTAATAGAGAAGGTAATCTGAGAAGTACTCATAAGGACAATAATTTTTTTCTGGAACTGCTGAAATTAACAAGAACATTCTTAAAGTTCAGTTGGAAGCTCACATGTGTGGTTTAATCATGCTTGCTAGAAGTCTTTGGTGTATTCTTTATTAGCATTTTTGTTTGAATTCTGTATTTAAGAAACCATTCCTCAAATGTATTGTATACGTTTGTCTCACTGCTTTCTGAAAATCTTGTAATAGTTGTTTTGTGTTTTTACTATTATAATGAATATTGTTTTAATTGCACTTTGGCCAGATTATGCTTACTCTCATAATGAACTCTTGTGTCTTCCAGTCCAGAAATGTCTTTCCATTTTGTTACTGCTCTTCTTGATGAAGTACCTTGAGAATTGCTTGTTGATTAAATTCATTCCTCCTTTATACAGTCTCTTGAATCAGGTATTTTAAGCAATAATTACATGGGAAAGAACTTCTAAAAAAAAATTTTAGGGTTTTTTTTTTTGGGTTTTTTTTCTGTAAAATCATTCCTTTTGGTGAGAACTCTATCACTAATTTTCTGATTTTCACTGGTACAAGAATCTTGTCTTGTTCGTTTGTATATGATTTTAATATAATTTAGAAAAGACAGTGAGAAGTGAAGAAGGCATTCTAAATAAATTACCTCTCGGGGTTTATGGCAGAGAGTCTTTACTAATAAATTATCCCTGAAATTTGAGGTGGTTGAGTAGTACAAGCCTAATTTATACCATGTTAGTTTTGATTAGGTTAGTGGACAAGGAAAATAAAATTAAAGGTAGGATTAAAAAATACCATTTAGTTACTCATGAAAAAAGACACTAACAGTCCATCATAGCAAGCTTTTCTGAGCACCATGACCATTCTTCCTGAGCTGTAATAGAGAATGACATGGGAGTACAGACTGATAGCTCAATCAGCATTCACATTCAGTGCTTAGACTCTTCATTAAGGCTCGTTAGACTCTTCATTAAGGCTGCAAGATTGCCAGCTGGTTAAATGTTTAGATGCATATTTCCACAATAAGATCACCATAACTAATAGGAAATAGCCATTATACATTGAGCAACTTGGACAGACTTTTCAAAGCTTCAAATGACATCTCACAGTATTAGCTCCTGCAGCTCTGAACTATTTTATAGAAATGCATATTGCTATCTTGAACTTTGGATAATACACCTGAAAAAAAAAAGAAAATACTCAACACACTGACCTTTCATATAAAAATCTAGTACTAAAGGTGAATGGAAGATAAGTACAATACCTTGATTTTCAGAAGAAATGCTCATTACGTTTCTTCTATTACACTTCTTCTGAGTACAAAAGCCACTGCCAAGTTAAAAAATGCTAGGGGACATATGTAAACAATAAACAGAAATCTTTATTAATAATGAACATACTGATAGCTCAAGGCTCAGCAAGAACTTTGTTGAGCAAGGCTCAGCAAGAATATTATACAACTTGTCTGGCAAATCTCAGCAACCTTGTTTTTCAGTAATTTAACATTCATGAGAAATCCTTCCCAAATATTTTATATCACAACGATAATATTTTAAATTTATGAGGTTGCTTATCTTCAATTTGCTTGCTTTCTCCTTTGTACTCTGTAGAGTCTAAGTGTGATCTAAATATAGGTATATATTTAAATCAAAGTTTTCCTTTCCAAGACTGATGCTATTCCTTTGGAGTTTAAATCTTTAAGTTTTAAATAAAGGGGGTTTTGATTATTTTTTAGGGTTTTTTATACTCTTAGATAATTGAAGATGTGGATTTAAAACATGAATACTGTTAATCAATACTTGAACCTTCCGAAAGCCAGTCGTGTGTTTCAGGACCTTGGAGAGCATCCATGGTTCTACCACGCACGCGAAGGAGAATCCAACGCAAAGACGAGTGCGGTGAAGAGATTATTTCTTAATGCGATTGTTGATAACCTCTGGAGTCCTGGAACACTGTGAGATTCATCTCTTGAAAGAAAACTGTTAAATTACTTTGAGACTATCACACACGAGATCACATCTTGCATGGTCTGGATTATCTGATGGCTTTGTATGCTTTGTCAGATGAAACAAGTCTGAAATAATTTTCTCATAATAGGAATTTATTGATATTTCCTAGTTTTGTGTGAAGACCAATGGCTGGGATCTGGTCTAATTGTGAAGGACATTATGATTGTATGACACAAACCTCATTTTGATACATTCATTGCATGGAATTCACAGGAAGATTCTGTTTCAACAAAAGAAACAGATTAAGCAGAAATTAAGCAATAGGTCTGGCTTTTGAGGCAGATTTGGGCTAATCTGACCTTCATTTCAGAAACGGCCAAGAAGACATCTGTATTTATGTATGCACACTATCCATAGCAGTCTCATGCAACAACCACTTTCCTAAATGAACAAGAGATTTTTCAGAAAGCATTAGCCACAGTCTAGACTTTCCTGTTTGATTCTACTATAGTAAAGCTTGTTTCAGACTGAAAATAGGCTGACAGAGTGGCAAAGCAGAAGCATTCATTCTGCAGCAGAAAGGTAAAGTGGCTTGTTTTGATACTGTTGAAGTCAAGTGAGCAATGCCTCTCGTTATAGTCTCTAGGTATCCAGCAACATTTAAAATCCATAACATTTCTGAGGTAGATGTGTAACCTGCAGAAGACTTCTACTTTTCTAGAGTGGCCACATACCAGGGCCATCTAAAATGGCCCTGGTACATTTGGTATCTGTATACCATCTTTGAAGATTCGTCGCAAATAGGTACTCTTTCTCAGAAATAAGAGGGGGTTGAAATGCTTTTGTACACAATTGTGAATATGTGTTTCTTTGAAGATGAGCCATTTGCAACCCATTTAGAGCTTGTAAACATCATAACTTACAACAAATCAGAGTGTTTATTTAAACCATTGTGGCTGTAGCAGATGTACCCATTCCTAACCTATAACTCAGAGTGAGTGGGGGTTTTCCCATCTCAATTTCTGTCCTATTAAAAGACTTTAATCCCTTTTTTTGTTTGTTTGTTTTAATTTTTGATCTGTATTGACGTAAGAAGCAGTTTAACTGTAGTGCCTTATCTGGTGAAACTTACTCTTTTACATGAATTCTTAGATTTTTGGATTTTCCCTGGGACAGTGGGAAACATTGTCCTGTAGTTTGGTCCAGGACCTGGATACCAGTCATACTTATGGGCAGATCAGAATTAGAGGTCAAGCCAGGTTCAAACAGCTCAATCAGAAAGCCTGAGACCATACCAAGTTCCCAGAACAAAGATCAGTAAACCACAACAAGGAAACTATAGATAATGCCATAGTATAGTCAGAGAGAAACTGATTCCAAACTCCAAAGAAGAATGTATGCAATAACACATGATCTGAAGGATGGCTCTGCATGGTCTGTAACTCAAAGTGGGGGCTTCCATAGACTAGAAACTGTAAGCAGTATTTCCACTACTCAGTGGCAAAATTTGCAGGTATTTTTCCTGGATGTCTGGAAAGTTTACTTCAAGGACATGAAAAGCATTGAAAGGACAGCAATAGTGAGCTGGAAGACTTTCAGTTTGAAAACTGGTATTTTTTAGCCATTTCTTTTCTGTTCATTTAATGTTTGCAAGAACAAGCCAAGCAAAATCCTAATGTAGACAACTATCCATGAGACAGTGTTTGTGTCTGTAAAGACAACAGCCAATGGCTGCCTGCCTGTAGGATGATTCAGCCCCAGGTGCTGAAGGAATGATTCATCCTCAGTTGGGCAATGATTCACTACAGCTTTCTGCACTGGTTTGAGTCTAGACCTTAAACATGTGTACACAGATGTTTGACATCACGTGTGGATACTATGTATAAGAAAATTCTCTGAAAGATAGTAAATGGGTATCAAATGTAAAAGTCCCCAGGAAATTTTGTTAACTTTAATCCAGAGAAGGTTTCTAGGTAAAGAAGTGGAAGTGATGAACTATAATGAAAGAATTCTTGCAAATGAGGGGGAGGAAAAGTTAAATAAAGTTCCCACTCCTTTCAACCAAACTCAAAGGATTTTCATAACAATTTCAACCTGAAATTAAAATTATATTAAAGAAAGTTCAAAATTATAAACTGATGAAAGAATTATTTAAGAGCACTGTTGCTATTCTTTAAAAAACATAACATTGAAATCTGCTATATTTCATGAAAAAGAAATAAAAACATATTAGTTGGAGGCCAAAATTCATGATACCCAGAAGCTTTAATGGCCTTTTGAATCTCTGAAACTTCACCTGGAGTTTGTTCTTGTATGATAATTTGCCAATTAAAGGTGTACTGGAGTTACTAAACAAAGATTTAAAAAAAAACTTGCTATGTCTATACATTAATTATTAATTTTTTGCCTCATTACCTAGTAATCCAAAGTAATGAGATGGATCTCTTAGCTCAGTAGCCACTGTTTTTAACTGTCACCCTTCCTATTTCCCTGTATCTCAAGGGAACACATTCAAAAGTAAGGAGACAGATTTTATTTCATGTTCCTGTTAGTGCTTTTGTAAGCAGTGTAACAACTGATTTCTCTTGTGACCTTCCTCTTATGTATTTCTTTTCTTCACTTTTTTGTATTAGATCTATGTGTACAGGTTGTTTTTTATAGAATCATAGAATGGTAGGTGTCAGAAGGAACTGTCAGTCCAACTTCCCTGCTAAAGCAGGTCACACAGGAATGCATTCAGATGGGTTTTGAAAACCTCCAAAGAAGGAGACTCTACAACCTCCCTGGGCAGCCTGTGCCAGGGCTGCCTCACCCTCACAGGAAAGAGGTTTTTCCTTGTGTTTAAGTAGAACTTTTTGTGTTCCAGTTTATGTCCATCCTTTGTCCTGCCACTGGACACTACAGAAAAAAAAGTGTTGCCCAGTTCTCTTGATATTCAACCTTTAGGTATTTGTAAGTGTTGATGAGGTCCCTCATCAGTCTTTTTACACATTTTCTTTTGGCATGCATCTATCTTTTTTTATGTGTCTCTATTGGTTTGAAATCAAGAAAAAAAAATATTAATACAAACAGCTTCCAAACTAGTACATATGTTATATGTATTTGTATGTATACGTATGTATTTACAAATACCCTTAAGATCTTATACAAAAATTAGTTGTTCTCTGTAAAGCTATATGTAAAGTGATACGCATATATATATATATATACATTGTATATACTGGGAGATGTGGATTAGCCAGGAGCAGATCAAGGCAGCTGAAATCTTCACACATTTTTGAATCATAGAATGGTTTGGGGTTGGAAGGGACTTTATGAATCATTGAGCTCCAAAACCATCCTGCCATGGGCAGGGACACCTCACACTAGATGAGGTTGCTCAACGCTCCATCCAGCCTGGCCTTGAAGTCTTCCAGCACTGGGGCATCCACAGCTTCTCTGGCGAGCCTGTTCCAGAGCCTCACCACACTCCTAGTGGAGAACATTAAGTCCAACACTTAACAGCTGTTGACAAAATAGGAGTTATGTTTAATGATAGTCCTAGCATGGAGCCATAGCAGAAAACTGAGGAGGAACAGACACATTGAGATTCATTTCATAAGAAATTCAGGTAAGGGAGAAACCCAGTATACCTTTATAGTTAAACTGGAAAAGCAAGGCTTTAATTTTATTAGCAATACCTTGCATTTTGGTTGGCATCCTTTATTTAACTATTTCAGTACAACTCCTCTGTGGACATCTGTGAATTTCAAATTAATCTTGTAATTCATGCATCTGTTTAAAGCTTCTTTAAACTTACCTACATTAATATAATGTTAGTGGAAAACACATTTTTCACTACTTTTTGTGTGTCTGAAAAAACTCAGACTCACAGTTTACTTTCCAAATTTTCTTTGAGATGTGTTGGTATTATGCATGCCCTTCATGCACAAATGTGTCTGTAAAATGTTACTGTGGGTGTTTTTGCTTCTTTTGAGCCCATCATTGACTTTTTAAATCTGTATGGGAATTTTACTATTTCCATGTTTTTCACCCTCTATTTAAATACTCTTCTACTATTACCTTCCACTGTAGCTAAAGAAAAATATCAGAAACATAAAATCATTAAAGAAATGTTACAGTTAGATTGAGGAAAAAATAGTGATGAAGAAATAGAAGTCATAAAAGAAAGCTTCCTATGGGAAATCAATCATAAATATCCAAAGACTGATCTTATAAAAAATATTTAGTAGGGCACTGCATTTTTTTCCCTTTTATATTGATCTTGCTTCCTTTAGAAGTTAATAAAATACACCATGGAATCATAGAATAGTAGGGCTGAAAGGGACCTTTAGTGATCATCTAGTCCAACCTCCCCGCAGAAGCAGGTTCACCTAGGTCAGGTCTCACAGGAACACGTCCATGCAGGTCTTAAAGTCCTCCAAGGATGGAGACTCTGCCACCCCTCTGGGCAGCCTGCTCCAGTGCTCCCGATATGACACCTTGGGGTTCAGTATTAGCTCTTTCAACACTCAACACAGTGTTCAGAATGTGAAATTCAGGTTCTAAATGATATCTTTGCAGCTAGATATGATATGAAAATATGATTAAAAACATAGATATGATAAAATTATATCTTTGCAGACTTCATGAGTCTGAGCCAAATTGTACCAAGTGAATGAAAAGTTAGTCAAAACTGAGGAAAAGAATCTATTGATGAGATACCATGTTGCTGCAGTCTGAAAACAAGCAAATAGCATTAAAGTTGTTGCCTTTAAAGCAAGGAGATATAGCTGACTAAGAACTGCTGAGCAAAAAGCTATCATTTTCCATCATTGATTTTCATTGTAGTGTCATACTTATTTTTCTCAGATTTTTCTCAGACTGTCTGCATTGGCATGAAATCTCTTGAGGATTACTTACTTTTCTTTACTGACTTTAAAATATACAGTTTTTCCTTAAAAGGAACTTCTAAGTGCACTGATTATTTAAAAAAAAAACAAACAAAAAAGGGAGAAAACTGTCCTAATAAAGGACTAACTTACAAGTTCTTCCCCAGCAAGACTATTTAGTCATTCAGCTGATTGCATCCTTGTCAGTAGAAAGGCCTGTCTCTGTTCAGCATTACACTTTCCAAGGTGATGTTAACAGGAGTGACTTCCAGCCTGATCTCACAGAAGCCCCCTGCCATGGCCCCATGTGCAGAGCTGAAGTGCATTCATAATCTGTGAGCTTGGCAGGAGCCTGCCACTGAGGTACCCCTATTGAAAATTTGCAAGAGATATATAATCTCTGTGTGTATCTGTAGTGAATGTGTGTATAGTGACATGCTTATACAAACCCTCTCCTTTTTCTTTTCTTGTAGGTTTTCCTATTCTTCATTTCTATTCACTCCTTGTTCCTATTTATTTCCTGGTTGTATTCTTTTCTTCCTCATTTACTCCTTCAGAGATTTTTTTTTTCCTTTGTAACTTCAGTATTTACTACCTTTACAGAACACAACTTTCAGGAGCTTTTATCCCCATGCTGATAGCTATGGAAGCACCACAGGTCAAGTGTTAGCAAGGTCATTGTAGCTCCTCTATACCCTACTTATTCTAGCTACAAACTCAGGAGGAAACACTTCAGAATTTGTGAATGAAAAAGGGCTACCTATGTCCCAAACAGTAATATCTTGTAATTTTAAATGTACTTAATTTTTTTTTTTGCAAGTTCATGATTTAAGTCAGCCAGCTTCCTGTCCCTTTCAGTTCTGATTTACAACTCATGCTAATCTGTGCTATACTTTTCTCTCAATGATATCGGTGTCCATCCACTTACCTTTGGAAATGCAATGACTCTTTTGGCCTTGTTTAGACCATATACCATGTAATTCTAACAATTTATAGCTTTTGTCAAGGAAATGGATCCATGTAGAAGGATCTATTTTCCTGAGGAGGGCTTTTTTAATTTGTTTTGGATTGTTTGGATGCAAATATCCACACATGTGTTTCCATTCACAGATATTTGCCTTAATTTGTTTGCAATTTTTTGCTGATATTGATCTTGATACACATTGATATTCTGTTTTTATGATCAAGTCCTGTAACTCTGCACAAATATATATATATATATGTACATACGTATTTCATTCTGTACATACACTGAGGAGATGGGGTTTTGCATGCCACTATGATAAAAGACTGCTTTTCTAGCTGGTACTGACAGATACCTTTTTAGTCCTACAATTGTGGGTTTGTTTCCCAATATATGAGTCAAGAGATGCTTGACACCAGGCATTGACAAAGCATTGTGAGCAGATTTTCAAGTAGCAAGTTAGCTCTGATACAACTTAACATTATAATTTTAAAATTCAGAAAGGCAACTTGTTCTAGGTTTTTTTTCTTATTTTCCTTTACCTATTGTACTGGGCTAAACCTAATACAACTATTAATAGACTAAATCAGATTTCAAGCAGTTCAGGCGAGAGAAGATGAACCAGATTCTCTGAGAAGAAGCTGAATCCAATTATCTGCAGTATTTACAGAAAATTGTTTCACTGATGATTTTTTTAAAAAAATTCTGTTGATGTCTACTGTTTCAAGTATTCTGGAATACAGATTTTCATGGAAGAGAGACCCTCTACAAGAGTTAAACAAATAAACCTTTGAAGGTCTGGGCCTTTGCTCTGTATCTCCTTCATTAACCCCCTTATTGCTACACAGAAAAGTTCAAGAGTTTACTGGGACTGAGGTAATAATTTTTGGCTAGGAATCTTTTGTGAAGACAGGTGGCCATTGCTCATCGTGTTAGTAAGAAGGCTAATACTTCTGGTTTTCAGCTGTTAATGGTAGTGTATTTGGAGTAATTCTAACTTCAGGTAACATCTGTGTTTCTCCTTTCTTTTTGTATTGGACAATTTGTAATAATGTACTGAATTTAGGAATATAAGATATAAAACAAAGCACAATTGTAACTGTGCTTGCTTTAGTATGTGAAAGGAATAAAGAAGGCACTAGAGATCATCAAATTTTATTAAGATGAAAAATCAAGAATACTGTCTTTTCAGTAATACCTGATACCTCAAATATAATTTTAATGAGACAAGGACATTACTGGTAGACTTTAAATTCTTTTTCTCAATATTTTCTCAGGTTTTAAAAATACTTGATTTCTTGTTTATTCCAGGTTATTTGTTAACACATTCATAAATCCATTGTTGTCTTTTATTTACATCTTTTCATCAAGAGACAAAAGAAATTGCTGCTTCTTTAATTTCTGGCTCAATCTTTCAAATTGGTGCATAATTGTAATTTTGACAATCTCCAAAAAACACTTCTGCACAAGTAGCTCAAGATAATAAGCCTCACTCTGTTCAATCTGTTCTTCAGCATCAACAAGAGGGGCTCAGCAAAATGTAATAGTTTACATTTAGCCCAAGAAAAAGCAACACGCTTACTCTGGCTTCCGATGACAGCTCAAAGAAATCATTTTTATACAATAGAAATGAAATTTCGGGAAGGAAGAAAAATTAAGGCTCTGTTAACTTATGTTATGCTATGAGACTGCCACAAGTCCACTAAGCAAAGTTCAAGCTTTACAATGTTCTTTTTAGTGTAATCCTGTTCATTTCTGCTTGTTATACACAAAAGCAAACAGCTTGCCAAGTTATTTTGGGTATCGTCTGTGTTTTTCTGCTGCAGGTTGTGCAGAAGTGAAAGAAAATTACAAATTACTTTGTGCATGCTGGCTGCAGACTACTGGTGCTCACAAAGAGAGGATTATTACTTTAAGTGGAGAATGGGGGTTATTCTGTTGATAATGCACTACAGTAACCTCTGTTCATTCCTTTCATTCCTTTGAAGATTCTCAAAATATGAATCGCACACCACCAAAACTCCTGCCAAGTGACAGCAACTACAGCAGCCACAGGCATTCCACACCTGCTGCCTGCTAAGCCTCTTGCTGAACAGCAATGTGGAGTGGCCCTTCCAAGCAAAGGCTCACACAATCCCTCTCCTGGCTCAACCATCTTCTGGAAGTTCACCAAATCTCTTCCATTTTAGCCCTTTAAGACCATTCTGTCACTTGGGGCAGTATTTTCAGAGTACTGATGAGCTGAGGGCTAAACTCTGATTTTTCTGCCTGTAATACTGAGGCCAAAGTGGCAAACATTCACATGTTTTCCTTGATTAGGGGACAGGAGATAGACCTCTGAAGTTAAAAGAAACATTTTTAAACATACAGAACAAACACAGTAACAAATGTTTATCTTACAGTGGTGGATGGTGCTTATTTCAGTTACTGGTGCACCAAGTCATGGTGTTTACGTTTCTTTGACAAATTATCCTTTGCCCTTACAAATAATAGTTGTCTCAGTACCATAACTTGCCATCACTTTGAGTTCTATTTACAGCACTTTTTAATCACACAAAACTTCCAGTAATTCATCTTGGATGTTTGGTTTCCTTTTAGGATTTCAACTTAATTTCCTAGGAAAAAAAACCCCAAAACAACAAACCTTGATATTCAAACCCTTATGATTAGACATTGTGCCTATCCAGCAGAATTTTAATGGGGTAAACTTTTACAGGCACAGGTCAGTGCAACTCTACTGAAATCAACAGCAACACTATAAGATGTGAAAGTTATGTTATAGCTGCAAAATCAAATAATCACAGGAAGGAGGAACTGTATTACCCATGAAACTTTGTTATGTGAATCAAACACCATACTGAATATCAGATTGTTAATCTCACTGTTTGCTCTGCAGAGCTCTAACCATGGATTTTGATCATTGGTTTTTGCATCACTTCTGTGACTGCAAGCACTTGCATGGTACTCATAAAGGAAGGACCTGGGACAAGGCAATTTGAGACAACATTTTTATTGTTTGCCAGATTAAAATATTTAGCTCTGATTTTCAAAGATACACAACATTCTTAGAATTCTCCAATTTTGCCATCTCTATATTCAAAGTAGGGCTGTGCACACAGCAAGGTGACACATGGAAAACCAGAAGCACCTGGACACCCTGTACCCTGAGGAAAGCCCTGCTGGCAAATGTAACACCATCCAGCACTCATAGGCTGCACAAGCTGCTGAAACACTAACACGGGTCATGGATTTGCAGGATGTAGAACTTACTATTTACATAGCATCCAAAATACTGGCTATGTCTAGATTGTGTCTGAAGTGCTGTGAATAATGACCCTCTCAAAGGTAAAGGAACTCCTATAACTGGCACCTGGCACTGCTGTGGGCTGGATTGAAGGCTCTCTGAAACCCATTCAGCCTCTGTCAGACCCTGCTACCTTCCAGGTTAGTTGGCAAAGCCCAGTCATACACAGAACAAGGTGGAACTTGTGAAGTTTCCCTTGGCATAAGACCTGTGCAGCCTGGTAGGTGCTAGGCTTTTCATTCCTGCAGGTGGCCCAATTTGCCTCCATGGAGAGGCACAGAAATTGTACAGAAGACAGACTAGTCTGCTTGCTTGCAAAGTTTCTTCAAAGTTGTACAGTGCTGGCAATAAGAGAAATGATCAATACCAAGATTAAGAAATTGCTGCACTTTCCAAATCCCTATTGTTTCCAAGGATGTAATTGTGATAGTACTTTTCCTCTAGTGGAGCTAAGCAAAGGCAGATTATATTTGTTTGGTATCTGCTGAACTTCCAGCAAATTGACTCTGAACCCGGAGCTACTGAAAGAAGGGTTTGCATCATTACCCCTTCCTCTGCAGCTGCACTACAATAACATCTCCTGCTGCAGCTAACACATCTCTTGCACCAGAGAGGTCTGCAGAATCAAAGGCAGAAAATACATTTGTCTCCACTGTATCAAGAGGTGTGGGAGCAGTATTTCAGCAAAAGAAAATCGAATGATAAACCAACAATCCAGTGTATAAATATTAAAATGGTACCTGTGCTTATGAAGACCCGTGCAGTTTCCCTGTGGAGAAATGATGGTGTCTCTCCAGTGCATTGATATAGTCAGTCCTTCAAAACCTAATTTCCTATGTTGCCTCCTTGACTTTTCTGTGTTCTTTATCTTCTCATCGTAGGACAAGCTGTGAGCTTTGCTGGTGAAACTCTGAGCCTCTAAAGACCCAAGCCTTCTGTCAGCGTTTCTCCATACCTCACTTTGTCACCTTGTTAACTTCTTTATTGCCATCCCAGTCCACTTAGTCTCTGTTTTTCTTAAAGACAATTTGATTAGGTAACATTCCTAACCTACATTTTTTAAACAATACAGAGTACAATGCAGTAGTCCCTACTAGGGGAAGAAGAAGCATTCAACACAAATTATAGGATATTTCCTGAATTATCTCATTTATGTTAAGTGCCCAAGAGAGCTGGTCAGTCTTCAAGTGCCACTTCCTCCAAGCCCAGGATCAGTGTATCCCCACATGTAGGAAAGTGGGAAAAGGAGGCAGGAGGCCTCCATGGATGAGCAAGGGTCTGCTGGGACAATTCAGGGAAAAAACAGCCATCTATTAGAGATGGAAACAGAGGCTGACTTCTTGGGAAGAGTATAGGAACATTGCCAGAGCATGCAGGGGTGCAACTAGGAAGGCTAAAGCCCTTCTAGAATTAAATTTAGCCAGGAAAGTTAAGGAAAGTAATAAGGCATTTTTTCAGGTACATCAGCAGCAAAACGAAGATGAGGGGGAATGTGGGACACATTCACAGAGGATGTCCTGATGACCGAGGATGCAGAGAAGGCTGAAGTACTGAATGCCTTCTTTGCTTCAGTCTTTACAGCCAAGGCTGGCCCTTGGGAAGCCCAGTCCAGCAAGGATAGTAGAATGGTCTGGACAACAGAGGACTTGCCCTTGGTAGAAGAGGAAAAAGTTAAAAGATTTGTTGGCCAAGCTTAACACTTATAAGTCAGTGGGTCCTGATGGGATGCATCCAAGAGTGCTGAGGGAGCTGGATGATGTGATTGTTAATCTCATTTTCCAAAAATCATGGAGGACATGGTGCCTGAGGACTGGAGAAAGGCCAATGTCACTCCATTCTTCAAAACGGGCAGGTAAGACAACCTGGAACCTACAGGCCAGTCAGCCTCACCTCCATCCCTGGAAGGATGATGAAACAACTCATCCTGAATGTAGTCACTAAACATCTGAAGGAAAAGATGATTGTCAGGGGAGTCAATATGGATTCACCAAGGGCAAATCTTGTTTGACCAACCTGATAGCCTTCCATGAGGGCATAACCAGGTGTCTAGATGAGGGCAGAACAGCACATGTCATCTACCTTGACTTCAACAAGGTTTTTGACACTGTGTCGCACAACATCCTCATTCAGAAAGCACAGACAATGTGGCTTGGCTGAGTGGAC
>WBNH01003957.1:6359-24606 GCA_013401255.1 Urocolius indicus
GGCTGGGCAGCCGCAGCGCGCCGTGGCCGCCGGCCGAGCGGGGCCGAGGAGGGGCACGGGCTGCGGTGGCCGGAGCCGCTGGGCTGCGGTGCCGCTGCCCCGGCCGCGAGCGCGCTGGTTCCGCGGACTTTGGAGCCGGCGGGACGCAGACCCTCCGGCTCCGGCACGGGGCCGTGGCTCGGGGCGGTGCTGGCTCTCGCCCTCGGCAGCACCGAGTCCCCCGGGGCTGGTGGGAGCCGGGAGCTGCCCGAGGGAGGGAAGGAGGGAGTGTGTGTGTGTGTGTGTGTGTGTGTTTACGACCAACGCTGGGACAGCCTGAAGTCCCCGTCGCGGCTGTTTCCGCGGTGCTGTGGGTACAGGCTGCGGGATTCACCGCTCTATAATTAGGCTGTGTCTTCACCGCCAGGAATGGTTTTCGGTGCAAGACCGATAATACGTGTTTGCACTCCTGCTATGGAGCTTGCAGGATTCTCTTAGCTGTCCTGTAGCCGTTTGTGGATCCTATAGCCGGATAGGTTTGCTCTTCAGAGCTAGGGAAGGGAGAACAGTAAAATGCTTCGGCGAGGAAACATGTGATGTGAGATGGGGCAAGAGAGAGCCTGTGTGTCAACATGAGCAGGTGGCCTTCCTCCTAGGGCACGTCGAGCCCTTCCCTCTCCGGCGGAACGTGTGGGGAGGGACGGGAATGCCAGCGAAGCAGTGGCAGATGGTGGTCAGGGACAGCACGGCTCCGGAGGCTCACGAAACGCCGTAGAGAGCCCCGTGAAGGTTGTGCGTTAGGGTGGATATAGCAACAATCCGCTGTCTACGTCGAATGCCGTGACGTTTGTCCTCCCTCTGCGCAAAGCACGTCGAGCTGGAAGCACCGCTCCCAGGCGGCGCCGGGCACGGCTCTGCACTGCGCAGTGCTGACACCGCGGGGCTCGCGCTGATCTTGCCCCGTTGGCCGTTGCTGCGGGCAGGGCAGGGCAGAGCGGCAGCGATCACACAGCCTGGAGGCTGCTCTGCAGCCCCACCTCCGCGGCTCTCAGCGTTGGGATCGGGTCAGCAGTGGGAATGCGGCTAGCGGCGATGCCAAACGGGACGTAAACCCTTCTGCCGCAAGATCAGGTGTAGGGCAGGGGTGACTTTGGCCGTCCGAGCAGGTGGGCTACAGAGCCTTGGGGCAGCCTGTGGCGGCAGCTCGGGGATTCTGCTCTGCTCCTCGGTGGTCCCCGAGGTCCCCAGAGCCCCGGGCTCGACGTGCGCGGCGCGTTCTGCGCTCCCGGCAGAGCATCCGAGCGTGCTGTTTCTGGAGCCCCGCAGCATCTCCTCCCCTCCCCTCCCCTCCCCCTGCTGCAGTGTGGTGGTTGGCTGCCGAGCTCCCGCTGCCTTGCGTTCGCGCTGGGAGCGGAGGGCAGAAGCGGCAGAAGCTCCGCGGCAGCCCCCGGGAGTGCCAGCGCTGGACAAGCCGCTGCAGGCAGCCAGGTACTCGCTCCTCTGCCGTGCGGGGTGCGGGAGGATTCCCATCCCATGACTGAGACTGGCAGGCTGCCCGGGCCGCCCTGTAACAAAGGGCCGCTTTGAAGTGCGGTTTCGGGTAGCCGCTGCTGCAAACTTTTCTCCTTGGGAAGCTTGCAGTTAGCCAGGTGGGCACGGAATTGCTCCGTGGCGGTACTTGAGGAGGGGTGAAGGGGTTTCTCTGGCTTCCTTGCCCCAAGGGTACGCAGCGGGCGTGCCTCCTGCTGCCAGACAAAGCCGGAGGAGCGATGACGGAGGCAGCTCCTAGCACACAGCGATGGCTCGCAAACTTTCAAAGCTTCGTTTGCCCCCCGAACCTTCCTCCCGTGAATAAACCACTTACGACGCTGTTCCAAAGCGGAGGTGCCCGCTGCCGGGGGTGGGGGGGGGGAAAAGGGGGAAGGGAACAGCTTGTTAAGCTGCCGGGAGGGAGAGGATGCGGCTGGGAGGAGGGGTCTGAAGAAGGGCTGGGGGATGGCGTTGCAGCAGAAGGCTCTGGCCAGGCAGCCGCGAGAAATGTGCACAATGGTGGGAGGCAGCAGCACGTTCTCAGCAAAGCGCCAGCTTCCCTGTGCCCTGCGTAGCTGGCATCTGGCACTCTCCTGTGACTCCGTGCTAAGTCTCCTCCAGTGCCCTTGGTCTCCTGTGCTGCCTTGGAGACGTGGAAAGCACCCGCCCCTGCCTCTTGGTGAGGAGAAGGAGGGTGGCGTTCAGCACACATCGGGTCAAAGATCTTGCCAGCTCAGACACAGGGTAAACAAACATGGCTGAGCTTTGCTGCTGTTGGCAGAAGGAGCAGGAAGGCGTTCTCTCATCTGCTGTTTTGGAGAAGGGTCTAGGTAGGAACAACAGCATTAACCCCAAAATGTCTCTTGGGGGCACAAAGGACTCGTGGCAAGATTTATGACCTTGAGCAAAGGTGTTGGCTAAAGGCTAGATTTGCTGGGAAAGAGACAACAAAGAACTCCAGCTGATGAGAGGAGCCAGGGATAAAGCAAAGCCCTTTGCTCGATATGCAGTTAGAGCTGTGTCTCTGAATCGAGCTGCCTTGTTATGGTTTGACAAGACCCCCTTTGCTTCTGGAAATAACGGCTCAGCCTTGCATCCTGCAGTCAGTTGGTCTTTGCAGGTACAGTGTGGAGGGAGCGTGGGCATCCCAGAAACCCTTCAGAGCACACAGAGTAGCTCCGGGGTTGCTGGTCCTGTGCTCCTCAGGCACATCCAGTGCCTAGCACTCAAGGTTAGACAGAAGCCTGCAGAGGCACTGGCTCCTGGGAACCATTCTGCCTGCTTTAATACTGCTTGATGCTGTCAGGGCAAGGTAATGGCTCTCCCTCAGTCTTCTCCAGAGACTCCCAATCAGATTGTGAAGCTGGGAAGAGATGCTCGTCCTGGCTTCATTCCAGCTGCTTAGCTCTTAGCCTGGAAATGGGTTTTAATGGTGTTCCACTGTAGTCTCGGACGCAGCAGATGCGGAATGGATTTGGTGAGCTGCTGCAGAGTTTAAAAACAAGGTCTGATCAGCTGATCAGGACGTGCTAGCACAAGCTTGCTGGTGGGGGTGGCAAAAACTGGTGGTGTAGTTCCAGTGGCCTGCTGGAAAGTGTGTGTTCCCTTGGCCAGACAGGGTTGAGAGCAGCAGGACATGCAATAAGGAGCAAAACAGCTTTCTGCCACAGAATATTTGTGTCTGCAAAATAGCTTTTTTTGGAGGGTGGATGGGGTTTTCTTTTTAACCTTTGTTGCCTCTCTGTACTCTTTAATTGTTAATGAATGAAAGTAGTAAAGCCTTTCTGGTGTTAAGGAGTGAGTGATGTGATATGAGAGCACACATGCTGATTAGAATCAGCTCGTGCTTCGGGCACACAGGAATTGCTTGCTCTGGTCAATCAGAACACACTCTAGTTAGCTTTTGGCTTGCCATTATCCAGGTGTGGGATAGGGGTGGGATGCTTCTAGGTCCTTCTGCAGTGGTGTGAACCTGAGGCACTGTTGCCCAAGTCCTGCTAAAGCCAGCTTGCCACAACCTTGCCCTGGGTTTCAGGAAGGTTACACTATGGTACATTTTCTGTTAGAGATTGGAGGTTAATGGGGAGCTGAAGCTCCTGAGCCAGAAGAGTTTAGTGCTGAAGGGAAAGCGCATGAAGAGGGCCTCCCGTCTCCTTGCAGGGCAGCCCTTCCACTTGAGCTGCAATTGAGTTCCTTAGTCCTTGGTAAAAGTTGCTGGGGCCCTTGCAGCCTGCAGGTTAGCACAGACTCTCCCCACACAGACCTTCTGGTATCTAGAAACCCCCCCAGAGCTTCACACTCAGCTAGAGCTGGCATGTGTCAGCTGCTGTTGAGAGAAGCAGTCCTGGCCTTGATCCCTGCTCAGGGATGGGGAGGGCTGGGCTGTTTCCAACAGTGCAGTTAACTTGCACCTAGTTCCCTGTGACTCTCAAGCTTGGGGAAGCCTTTCTGGGCCTGGGGATCGGCTTTAAAACCATGTGAGGGGATGCCTGGACACTAAGGAGAGTCCTGGGTTTTGGGCACAGGAGAATGTGAGACAACTCCTTGCCTCCACTCTTTGCTGTGCTGCTGGGGATGGATTGCATTGCCTCTCCTGCTTGGGACAGGGGGACCCTGTCCTTGTGGGACCCTGCTAACAGGAGGCACGTGCTGCATTCCTTTCTTCTGGGCTCAGGGTCAGTTTCTTGCTGTGGTATGGTGCCTGGCCCCTTTGTCCTGAAGTGGTGTCCAGCAAAGGCAAATGTAATAAGGAGTCTTATCTAAGGAATTCAAATGAGAATATGTTTTCCTTCCTTTTTTTTTTTTTTTATTTTCCTACATGAGGATGGTTAAATTATGGGAGAGAGTCTGAGTTAGGCTGTAAGGGACCACAAATATCACGTTGTGGGCCCCAGAGCTGGGCACAGCATTGCGGATGAGGTCCCACGAGGGCAGAGAATCACCTCCCTCACCTGCTGGTCATGCTGCCTTTGCTGCAGCCCAGGATACGGTTGTCCTTCTGGGCTACAGACACACATTGCTGGGTCGTGTCGGGCTTCACATCAACCAACACCCCCAAGTCCTCCTCCTCAGGGCTGCTCTCACTCCCTGCATCCCCCAGCCTGCATTGATGCTGGGGATTGCCCCTGCCCATTTGCAGGACCTTGCACTTGGCCTCGTTGAACTTCATGAGGTTTGCATGGGCCCACCTCTCCAGCCTGCTGAGAGGCCCCTCTGGCTGACATCCCTTCCTTACAGAGTATTGAGAGCACCTCACAGCTTGGTGTCATCTGCAGACTTGCTGAGAATGCACTCAGTCCCACTGGAAAGCTCGTGAGATCTCCATTTTGGGAGATCCTCAACTCTTGACACAGATCATAGAATCATAGAATGGCAGGGTTGGAAGGGACCTCATCTAGTCCAACCCCCTGCAGAAGCAGGTTCACCTAGATCAGGTCACACAGGAACATGTCCAGGCGGGTCTTGAAGACCTCCAAGGAAGGAGACTCCACAACCCCTCTGGGCAGCCTGTGCCAGGGCTCCCTCACATCAACAGTGAAATAGCTTTTTCTTATGTTTAAGTGGAACTGTTTGTGTTGAAGATTCATCCCATTACCCCTTGTCCTGTTTCTAGCTACAACAGAAAAAAGAGATGTCCCAACCTCCTGACACCCACCATTTAGATATTTGTAAATGTTAATAAGATCTCCCCTCAGTCTCCTCCAGACTAAACAGCCCCAGTTCCCGCAGCCTTTCCTCATAAGGAAGATGTTCCAGTCCCCTGATCATCTTGGTGGCCCTGTGCTGGACTCTCTCCAGCAGTTCTCTGTCCCTCTTGAGCTGAGGAGCCCAGAACTGGACACAAGGCTCCAGATGAGGCCTCACCAGAGCAGAGTAGAATGGGAGAAGAACCTCCCTTGAGCTGCTGGCCACACTCTTCTTGATGCATCCCAGGATGCCATTGGCCTTCTTGGCCACGAGGGCACATTGCTGTCATCTTTGACTTTGGGACTGAAGCTAGGAGAGGTGCTGAGTATGAACTCCGAGGGTGCTGCCCTCTGACTATGCTGCTCTTGGTGTGCCCTTGGTGCCTCTAAGCAAGCCTGAGAAGTACCAGGTGCTTCTGACAGTGGTAACCAGAGCACCATTCTCTCTCTGCTCTGCAGGCATGTATCCCAGGATGGAGCCAAACACTGCAATTATTCCACCTGTTTTACTTTCAAGAGCCCACCATTTGCCCTCTAATTTCTGTCTCTTGCTCAGGCTGCAGCTCTTACGGTTCCCCTGAAGCTGCCTGCACGCCCATCTGTCCCTTCACTCGCAAAACATCCCTCTCACGCGTTTGTTTCTAAAGCCTCAGCACGTGTGTGTGCAGCTGCTCTCGGCTGGGAAGCTCTTGGGCACCACACAGAGCTGATTGTATTTCTTGGTTTACCCATATTGAAGCAGCTCTGGGGGTGCTGAGTGTCAGCAGCAGTTTGTCCCCCTTTCCATGGCCCCGGGCTGGTGACCCGTGGCGGCGTCAGTATGCCCTGGCTGTGCAGTGGAAGCCTCAGAGGCTCTCTTGCAGCCTGTGCTTGCTGACACTCTGCTGTCAAAACAAGGAGAAGACGTTGTGCTGAGGACACAGCCTCTGTGAGGGCTTTGCACCCTGTTTGCTTTTTTGTGGTGCTTGTTTTCTTTTTCAGCATTAGATGTGGGTTTTGTGGCGATACTCCTTAGGAGCAGAAGCTCAGCTGCGCGTTGGTGATCTCACTTCTAGCTTCGTTGGAGGTCGCCCAGGCTTTCCAGAGACCCTTTATTGTGTTTAACAGTACATGAGCTGGCAGAGGTCCAAAAGGGGGAAAAAAAAGAAGAGCTCAACAACCCTCCGTGCTTTTATCAAGTCAGTTTGCTTCCCAAACACGTAACCTCACTGCTTCTCCAGGTAGCAAAAGCATATCTGGCAGTATAGCTGTGAACGTAAGTCCTGTGTCTCCATTCCCAGTTGCCACCGTGGCTATCTGTAAGCCACGTGTCACCACTCATTCTTGCTGTGGATCACACTTACTCTTTTCCACAGGAAGCTTTTTGAGGTTTTTTTTTTTTCTTGCCAGGGCCCAGCTGTATTTCTGCAATTACCACATCCTTACATCACCTTCTTCTTACAAAAGCGTTGGCTGACTGAAGATCTGTGCCCACTTCTGTACAGAAAGCGTTGTCAGGCCATCTGCAGTTTGAAGGAAGCTGCAGTTATTACCTTGACAGGATGGCTTGTGCCAGTTGTGACGGTACCTGGTGTCTCACATCTACTTGGTCCAGGGACACTCAAGGAGACAACTCAACTCAACTCGATTTGTTGAGGCATGTGTAGACCTGAAGCCTCTGTGTAGTCCTGTTGTAGCTGACTCCTGATTTCCCTGGTGCTATTTTTTTTCCTCTTCTCTCTGTAGTCTTCTACAATTAGGCTTCATAATCTAAGCTTTAAGATTCTCTTGGATCCATTTAGTCTGACGTCCCTGTTTTTGTGGTGGCAGCTGGTGTGGGTTTAAGATAGAGGCAGCGAAGCTTCTAGCTTTTTCCTCTTCAGGCTCTTGCATGTGGGAGCAGTTTTCAGAGGCAGCAAAGTGGGCTGCTGAAGTTGCTGACGCTCAGTGATTTCCCAGTTACGTGCTTGAGTGCAGGAGGAAGGTTTCTGCCTGGCAGGATGTGCAGGCTTGAAGGATCCCCAGCTGATTGCTGCAACTGCCACAAAGCTCCTGTGCACGCATGTTCTTTCTCTGCCTTCCTGCAGCGCTCCTCCAGGTGAGAGCAGGGGAGGGGAGCTGAGATGGGTGTTGTCAGAAAGCCTGTGCTGTCAGCTCCCTGCCAAATGGAGCAGAAACATGCTGGTGGAGGCCTGGACTGTGCCACCTGCAGAGCCGTGAGGGATATGCAGCAGGATAAACGATGAGCTGGGCACTCCAGCTCCCCAGGAGCTCATTGGAGAAGCAATCCTCCTTCCTATTCCAGTCCGAAGCTCCCCCCTCCCAAAGGAAAATGGTGGTGTCTCATCTCTGCAGGAACCTCCAAGTGTGTTTTCTGCCTGGATAAAGGACACTGGGTGCCCTTTGCTGCGTGTGTGGGAGTAGGAGTGCTTATCCAGCAGCCTCAGCCTGCTTGACCTTGGCATCCGTTGCCATAGAGTGTGTTTTCTCTCTGGAGAGCTGGCCACTGAGTGTAGACCTCACAGCCCTAGAGAGAGCTGGAAATAAGGCTCTGTAGGGAACAATCCTCCCAGTAGCGTTTGTTGTTTCTGTACTGTGCAAGAGGTAGCAGCAGCCTTCTCTGCAACCTTCTTTTTGCCTTCTTGTTAGCACTTGGAAGTCAAAGGGTGCCCATGTGCTGTTTTCAGGCTTTGTGTCCCGTGTCCAGCCTGAACAGTCTCCTGTCCACCTTTGAACACTGGAGGTTATGTTGGTACCTGGCAGAGCTGTGCTTTTAGGGTATCATCCTAGGGGAGAAAGGCTAGGGTTTGTGTGGAAGTGTTTGCACAGCCAGTGAGAGGAGTCTGTATTGGTTATGTCTTGAGGATCTGAGGATGGAGTTGCAGGGTGATGAGTTTGATGTGCTGGGGGTCAAGCTGCTGTGATTATTTTCCCTTCTCAGCCTGAGAACTTTACAGTTCTGAAAAACAACTTGTTTATGGAGTCTGGGAAATGCTCAAAGGTTTTTCTACTGGAAGGATTAAGACAGAAAGGATGTTGCTGTAGGAGAGGCACTGGTGGTTCAACACACAGCTCGGCTGTTTCTCAGTTGAGTAGTGCTGTGCACAGTGGCTGCTTCCCTGGATTTGATCTGGATTTGTCTGTCACCTACAAGCTCTGGTGGCTGTTCTGTCATGGTGTGCAACATGTTCCTCTTCCCAATGCATTTGTACTGTGCCCTTTAATGGTGGCAATGAGATCTCTGTAGGGACATAAGTAATGCTGCCATGAGAACTGTCAGCAGAGGGACAGAGGCATTTGTGCTGCACAGCTGTGTGAGCCTTAGAGCAGAGCTCTGGTTTTGCTGTCTGCTGGGTATGAGGTTGCTCCTGGGGACCTCCTTGTGTCTCAAGTGTTGTCTATGCTCCAGAGGACTCTCACATCTTGTCTGGGACTGTGTTTCCGGAGCTGAAACCAGTGATGGGATCGTTTAACCCTTCAGCAGTTGTTACCCTGGCTTCTGTGGAAGGAGGGAAGGGCTTTTCTGGGAAGCTGTCTGGACCCATTTCAGAGCAGGACAGCAGTGCTTTGCCAGCCATGGCAGTGCTATATCTTTTGGGCAGCCAGCCTCTTCCTCTGGAGCTGGGAATCGTTGCACATCTCTTCCTGAATTGTGCTCACCTGCAGAAGTCTGTCTTAGGCTGGGCTTGTCTTGTTGCTTTAGCATTTGATCACTCCCCCACATGCACTATCAAGAGTCACCAAGGAAATTATGGACCTGGATGCTTAGCTGCCACTTCCTGGAGAATGGGTTTGGAAGACAGGATAAGAGTGGCAGCCAACTCTCTGCACACCTATTATTGTCTTCAAAACAATAGTCTGTGCCCTCTGTCTTCATCTTAGGGAGGTTTTTTTTTTTTTTCATTCCTATCATATGATCATCTCTTGAAGTAAACTGGGGGATTTCACAGCCCAGGTGAGGCTTCTCAGTGTAAAATGCACAGTGCAGAAGGTGAGGGGGGGATCCTATGAACATTTACAAATATCTAAAGGGTGGGTGTCAGGAGGTTGGGACATCCCTTTTTTCTATGGTAGCTAGCAACAGGACAAGGGGTAATGGGATGAAGCTGCAACACAAACAGTTCCACTTCAATATAAGAAAAAGCTATTTCACTGTTGAGGTGAGGGAGCCCTGGCACAGGTTGCCCAGAGGGGTTGTGGAGTCTCCTTCCTTGGAGGTCTTCAAGACCCACCTGGACATGTTCCTATGCCACCTGATCTAGGTGAACCTGCTTCTGCAGGGGGGTTTGGACTGGATGATCTCTAAAGGTCCCTTCAAACCCCTACCATTCTATGATTCTATGATTTCATCAGGAGCGTGGCAGATCCTAAAAAAGGAAGGATCCAGTGAAGTGTTGATGCCGATGCTGGATCGGGAAGTGGGTATGAAGTCAGCATGGTGACTCTGGGGTAGACTCAGCATTCTCTCAAAGGTATGAACAGGAACTCAGGCTCCACAAGATAACAGTGTTTCTGCCCTGCTGAGGTTCAGTGATGTGTCAGCTGTGTATGGAGAGTTTCCTGCTCCTTCTGAGGGATGAGTGTGCATCACTGAGGCAGAAACAACGAGGAGCAGAGCCAAGAGCTTAGCCCTATAAAACTTGAGCAGCTTCTGGAAGAGTGAGGCTAAAGAGGGAGGAAGCAAGTGTAAGGAGATGTGGTACTTAACAGCGGTTGCCCTAGCACCACTCACTGTCTTCACTTCCAGTGCTGCAGTGAGGAAGAAACAGGACCCCACTATTGCCCAGAGCAGGGAGAGTGGCAGCTGAGCTGGGGGATCACCCTCAGTTCCCTGGGCACAGCTGGGGAGCAGAGGAGCCCTGTTCTGTCTGTTCCTGTACCTGGGTCAGCATTCCTGTTCACTCAGTAAACCCAGCACAAGGCTGCTGCCAAACAAAGAGCTCAAACCATGCAGAGGTGGGTCCTGCAGGAGGACAAAGACAAATCTGTTGGCAGCTCATTCCCCTGCCTCGTCCTGCCTGGTGCCTGGGCACTTTGCCACCTTCCCCACAGCAAGGCCCTGGTGCTCCGGTTGCTGTGGCTCCTTCCAGATGCCTCCCACCGGCTCTAGGGGCCAAGAAGGTGTTTGCTGGGCAGCTGGTGACTGTGGAGTGACCGATAGTGAGGTGGGTGGTGGCTTTCCTGCCCTTGCTGAGTAATGCAAAGAGGCTGCCAGGCCCCAGCTCAGGGGGAGCTGAGGGAGTGAGGCATTGAGCAGCCAAGGTACTGTCAACCTGTTTTAAGAGGTCTTACCTGCTTCTTATGGCTCTCGCTCTCTGACCTGCTGTGTTTCCCTGGCTCCTGGATTTTCTAGGCAGGGATCTCACAGCCCAGTTCTGGCACTTGGTGTCCCTGTACAAAGGCAGTAGCTCGGTGGTTCTGCTGTACATCTGTAGGGAACAAGACAGGGAAGGAGTCCAGAGTCCTTGTGCCATTCTGAGGAGCCCCTGAGCTGGCAGCAGGGCGAATGAAGCTGGAAAAGCTGTTAGTGTTTCAAGCTGACACCCACACAAGGGCTCTGCCAGCGGGGCTGTAGCAGTTGGGGTGTGTGAGCATTCCCCACAGAGGTGTGACTCACATGGTGCTGGTGGCATTCAGGCCCTTATCGCTGCGACGGCTTGTGGCAGGCTGGGACTGGGCTTGGCAGGGTCTGCCCTTCTGGCCAGGGAATCCTTTGTTTGGCCCATAAGGACACTCATGCCTCCCTGTGGGGGACAGGCTCTTCCAGGAGATCTTTCTGTTTCCCTCCACTCCTCCTCTGCTTTCTTTGGTAGTTGGAAGAGGGGCTGAGCTCTGACGGCCTCCTTGCATCAGTGGTCTGTGGGCAGGAGGTGGATGCGTCGCAATCCCAGCTGCCAACTACAAATCTCTGCTCTTAAATGGAAGCTAAATCAGCTTTCCTTGCTGCTGGGAGTGTGGGGGTGTGGGAGATCAGCACTGATTCTAGCCTTTTTGTCTCCTGTCCACGTGTGCCACCTGCACTGGTTGCCAGCACCCTGTGCCATAAAGGTAGGGACACGTGCCCTGGCAGCTGTAGGAGGAAGGGCTTAGGGGAGGCACCCAGTTGAACGCTGTCTCTGGCTGCTTGAAGAAGGCTGTGAACACTCACTTCTGGTTGTGGCTCTCCAAACCAGCACTGAGGCACTCAGGTTTTGTCTCTCTCTCTTTGTAGGGCTGCAGGAGCAGAAGTATGTCCACCATGGTGTACCCAAGGGAGGAAAAACTGGACAAGCTGAGCCAAGAGGAGATCATTTCCAACACTAAGCTGGTGATGCAAGGCCTGGAGGCACTCAAGAATGAACACAACTCCATCCTGCACAGCTTGCTGGAGACCATCAAGTGCCTGAAGAAAGATGAAGAAGCCAATCTTGTGCACGAGAAATCCAACCTGCTCCGCAAGTCAGTGGAGATGATCGAACTGGGGCTTGGAGAAGCTCAGGTGAGAGCGGTGGGTGACCCCCTGGGCATCACCCAGCACTGACAAGGGGAGATGGGCCGTTGTGACCCAGAGGGTGGGCACCTGAGCATTGCACATGAGGGAGGGATGCAAAATGGTGGTGGTTGCTGACTGGAACTCTTGTGCAGGTGATGATGGCGTTGTCCAACCATCTGAATGCTGTGGAGTCGGAGAAGCAGAAGCTGCGCGCCCAGGTGCGGCGGCTGTGCCAGGAGAACCAGTGGCTGAGGGACGAGCTGGCTAACACCCAGCAGAAGCTGCAGCGCAGCGAGCAGACTGTGGCTCAGCTGGAGGAGGAGAAGAAACACCTGGAGTTCATGAACCAGCTGAAGAAGTACGACGAGGATGTGTCACCTTCGGTACGGCCCGGTCCTGGCCAGCAGCCGCCGCTCGGGATGGGGGGAGGTTGGACAAGCAGGGTTGTCTGGAGAGGGTAGTGTTGCCCTGGGTTTTGCCCCTTCCCAGCTGGTATGCACAGCAATGCCTGGAACTAAAGGGAGCTTGCATGGGGCAGAGTCTCTGGAAGAACGTGGAGTGGCATGGCAGGATGTGCTTGGGGGGATTTGGCTTTTATTGGTTTTGGGGTGTGCGTGTGTTTGGGGAAGACGATGGTGGAGACAAGAGGGGAAGCTGAGGGTGTTGGTAGGTTGAAGCAGGGAGGAGACTTTGGCAGCTGACTCAGCCCAGGCTGCTGCTGTCTCCCCTGAGAAGCATCACTGCTGTGATTCCCATGTCTCAGGAGGAGAAGGAGGGCGACTCGGCCAAGGACTCTCTGGATGATCTGTTCCCGAATGAGGAGGAGGAGCATGGTCCTGGATGTAAGTGTTTGCTCATGCATGCCTGATGACTGTCTCCCTTCAAGCCTGCCATGCCAACCGTGCCCCTGTTTATTCCTCTGTGTCTGCAGTGCCCCATCAGCACAGCAGTGCAGTGGCAGCTGCCCAGCAGGGAGGTTACGAGATCCCAGCCCGTCTGCGCACCCTCCACAACCTTGTCATCCAATACGCCTCCCAGGGACGCTACGAGGTGGCTGTGCCACTCTGCAAGCAGGCACTGGAGGACCTGGAGAAGACATCAGGCCATGATCACCCTGATGTGGCCACCATGCTCAACATCCTGGCACTAGTGTACAGGTGAGCATGGTGAGGAGGGCAAGGCTGGGCCAGGAGAGCTTTCTGCATCTCCCCTCTATCAGGACAGCAAATCTAGTGACAGGGAGCTCCCCCAGCTACCAGTGCTTTGCCTTTCAAAAAGGTTTTGGCACAGATGAGATATTTGAACCACCAAGCTTAACACAACTAGGGACTGGCTAAGGTAGAGAGGAATGGAGAAATGAAAGGGCTGTGGGGGCTGGATCTGTGTGGAAGGAGGATTGTGGTTTGTAGTTCTGTTTGCTGTGGGCTGTGGTGTCCAAATGCTGAATAACTGGTTGTCTTGGCACTGCAGGGATCAGAATAAATACAAAGAGGCAGCACACCTCTTGAATGATGCTCTCTCCATCCGTGAGAAGACTCTGGGCAAAGACCACCCAGCGGTGAGTGTCTCTTTCAGTCACCTCTCTGGATCTATGTGTGCCACTGTGGCTGGAATGATGGCTCATAGGGTGTCTTCAGTTGGACTGCCAAAGGCAGACATGTGCCCTGCAATGCTCACATGGTAAGGGACTGTTACACTGCTTCAGTAGTTCCTACTGTCTTATTCAGTGTGGCTTGTAAGGAGTTGGCTTCTCCTGGAACCCGTGATCTAGGCAGAGTAGCCTTCTGCCTCCAGAGCTCCTCTTCATCTGTGCCACAGGCCTGAAGGCAATGGGACACTCACTGTTCTCTCACCTTGTTTGGTGTCACTGCTTTGTTTCATGGAGAACCTTATGTCTCTGCAGGTGGCAGCAACTCTGAACAATCTGGCTGTTCTCTATGGCAAGAGAGGGAAGTACAAAGAAGCAGAGCCCCTGTGTAAGCGAGCCCTGGAGATCCGTGAGAAGGTACTGCTCTCCCATGCTCTCCTTCTTTCCTTCCAGCTCTCCCTCAGGGCTTTCCCCCCACTGTCTCACTGCACCTAATCTCTTTGGTGGCTGATTCTGCCACCACCTTTCCTGTCTCTCCAGTATTTGCAGCCTTAGAGAGGCTTGCCAGGAGGTGGAAGCTGGAATTACTCCTCTTTACTTCCCTCGTCCTAGACTCCTGTCTGACATGAGCATGGCCTGGAGGGAGCACAGTGTCTACCAGCTCCAGGAGTCCACTAAAATCTTTGTATGCTGACTTTTTGTGGCTTCTCTTCTTCTGTTTGCCCAGGTCCTAGGAAAAGACCATCCTGATGTGGCCAAGCAGTTGAACAATCTAGCCCTGCTGTGCCAGAACCAGGGCAAGTATGATGAGGTGGAGTACTACTACTGCCGGGCCCTGGAGATCTACGAGAGCTGCCTGGGGCCTGATGACCCCAACGTGGCCAAGACAAAGAACAACCTGGTGAGACCCTGGGGAAGAGGCTGTGTGGGGATGGAGAGGGGTGCCATGGGAAGGATGACCACTGCCTGGTGCTGGGAAGATGTAGAGATAGCTGCAAGAGGAGGGGGCAGAGTTGATTTATATTACCCAATGAGGCTGGAGCTGGTTGTTTTTTGGTTGCAGGCCTCCTGTTACCTGAAGCAAGGCAAATACAAAGACGCAGAGGTGCTGTATAAGGAGATCCTCACCCGTGCTCACGTGAAGGAGTTTGGCTCTGTGGATGGTTTGTACAGCAGAAGCTGTTGGGGCTGGGGAAGGGTGAGCGGTTTGGTCTCCTGGCTCTCAGCCTAGGCTTGGCAGAGGGATGGGATGCCTTGCAGGGCCCCTGCTTCTGAGACACTGCCATTCTAGTCTGTTATGCTGCTCCACCTCTTCTCTCAGGAGTCCTGGTGAGCTCTGGCTGTCAGCCTTTACTGGGCTGGGAGTAGTTGTGGCTAAAAAGGGGAGTAGCAAGTGGCAACAATCATTCCCAGGCATAGGCTGAAGCTTTTCCTGTGTACCTGGCATAGGTATTTTTCCCCCATGGGAGGATTTGCTCCTTCCTTCCCCTGTCCTCTCCATGAAATATCTATTCCCCTTCTTGGGGCTCTGGCCTGGGGACCATGGCAATCTGGAAGCCTTGTGACTTCCCTCTGGTAAGCTGCTGGCTCTGGGGCCAGAGTGCTGGGCTGTGCAGGAGACTGAGCCCTAGGGTGAGTTGGTGAGTGGAGCTGTCTTGTGTTCTTCCCCACACAGATGAACACAAGCCAATCTGGATGCATGCAGAAGAGAGAGAGGAGATGAGCAAGGTGAGTTCTGAGCTGGTGTTGCTGCTTGTTGATAGCAGCAAGAGCCTTGGGAGAGGAAGGAAATCCAGGGGAAGTCCAGTATGACCAACTGCTATGGCCACTGATGAAGGCCAGGAGGGGGCTGGAGAGTGGGGATAGAGCGTGGCTGCCCCTCAGGGAGGGAAGGCCCATGAGAGAGCTTGATGCTTTTCCTGGGGCCAGGGGGTTGCTCAGCCTCTCAGCCCTGGCTGCATGCTCTCTCTCTTTGCTTTAGTGATCCCTCTAGGGCACGCAGATGATGGAAGATGGTGGATGGCAGAGGGTTGTGCTGCAGGGCCTTGGTGCTCTGTTCCAATACCCAGAGCACAGCCCGCTTCTGAAACAGCCCTAAGGCTGTCTGGGGGAAAAATGGAGGTCAAGAAGAAACTGCTGCCTTCATCTTCCATAACAAATGGAGCCAAACCTGCTGAAAAAGATCTCTGTCCAGGGCAGGCCCAAGCTGGTCTGTATCCAAGCTGGCCTCTGGTAGAAGATGGACATGGTTTGTGCTTGCCTTGGACTAGGCTGACACAAAGAAGCTGTTGCTCCTGTTGCCCAGGCCGTGCTCTGCTGATTAAATGCAGCAGAGTCCTGTCTCTGCTTTTCCCAAGACCTCACCTGCTCTTTGGCAGATGGGCAAAGGAGCAGAATGAAGGGCTCTGGTCTAGCCATCTAGTTGTAGCGGGAGCAGACACTGTCTCTCCCCTCTTCCTTTGTCCTTGGAGTGGGTCCCATCCCTATGAGGGATGGGCTCAAACAGCAGGCTGCTAGGCTTGGCTCTGTGACTTACCAGTCTCATCCTGCAAGTCCTAAGAGCCAGGGCCATGGCAGCTGCCTCCCAGCAGCACATTGTGTGTCCCCAGGGACGTGCTCTGTGCAGTCCCCAACGCAGGGCAGTGCTCAGCTCTGCCTCTTGCTTCTGCTCTTGCTGCCCCATGAGGGCTCTGCTGCAGCACCAGCCTCTGCAGCAGAAATCAAAGTTGCATTGCCTAGAGACCAGGCTCCTTTTGTCCCCTCTGGGACTAAGAAGCTTCTGATGGAGAAGTGAGAGGTTAAAAGTAGGTAGTTGTAGCGTGGAGCTATGCTCCAGGTAACACAAGCTTTGCTGCAGGTTCAGGGGCATACAGTGGCAGTGAGATTCATTTTGCAGCCTGGGGCAAGGGCTCCCATCCCCAGGGCAGTTGTGCCTGTGCTGCTTGGCAGGGTGGGCATGGCCTTCCTGGCCAGGCACTGGGCACCATAAACCTGCTGGGGCTGCTATGCTCTGCCCCTTGCTTCTTTTCCATATGTCCTATTAAAAAGCATCAAACACCTCTCACCAAGCTTCAGTTCTATTTTTTTTCCCCCTCTTATCCCCTCTGCTCTCGGTGGCAGCAGGGGCAGGCCTGCTCCTGCCAGCATGGCCTTGGGCACAGGGCCCAGCCCTGGCCTCTGGGGCATTTTGTGGCTCAGGAATTTGACACTTCCACTCTTAGGGCTGCCTCAATGCTTCTGAGGTGTTTTGAGTCCTCAGTTCTCCCTGGGTAGAGCCCACACCTACCTCCAGCTCAGGGAGATTCCAGCATGTGGGGCAGAGCGCTGAGAAGTGCTGTGGGTACAGAGTGAGAAAAATGGTCCCTGTGCACAGTTTCTTCTGGGCTCGAACCCTTGCTGGATGGAAACTCAAGCTGTTGAGCAGTGGCTCCTGCACCTGCAGGGCAAGAGCAGCACTGTGGAGCTCAGGGCAGAGCTGACTGCTTGCTGTCCATACCCTGAGTGCTGTGGGGTGCAGAGCTTGGGCCGTGGCACACCCTCAAGTGCCTGCCAGGCAACCTTTGCACAGTGTGTGGCCTCCTGGCTGCAGGTGCCATGGGCCCCACTGCCCCAGAGCAATGCTGTGTGGCAGCAGAGGCCCTGCACAGTAGGTTGTCCTGGCCATAGGCCTTTCTCCTTGAGCATCAAGCATAGAATCATTTCAAGTGGAAAACACCTTTCAGATCATCAAGTCCAATCACTGACCACACACAGCCAGGCCCCTCAAGCTCTGTTCCCCTCTCCTCTTGCTGAGGCCAGCAGCCTCTGTCCCCAACTTTGAGGTGCAAAGGGTGGGCATGGATGGGAGTCAGCAGGCAGACTTTGCAGGCAGAAGGCTTGGATGGGGCTGGGTGATTCCTTTACTAGCCATAGCTGAGGGGTTTGTGCTGCCTGGCCTGCCTTTGGGCTTTTTGTTGGTGGGGAGTTTTTCCTGTCTCCCTTTTGCATGCTGGGGGGATGGCATGTGATGTGCTCCAGAGCACCATGAGGATGGGCTGCATTGTCCCTGCTGCCTTTGGTGCCACAGAAGGGGCAAAGGGATGGGATTATGCTCCTTGTTGGGATGGGAACGTGACTTCCTGTTGCTCAGATCTGGTGCAGCAAATGAGCTTTCAGCTAGAACATGCTGGGCTTCCTTAGCCTGTTCACACATTGTGTTTCCAAAGGCTGGGCTGGTGTGGAGGTGAAGCCTGGCACCCTTTGGGAGAGTACGCAAGCCAGAGGCTGGCAGTAGGCATGGGGCTAACAGCTCTCATCTCTCCTCACCCTGCAGAGCAAGCACAGAGACAGTGCTCCTTACGCAGAGTATGGCGGCTGGTACAAGGCCTGTAAGGTCAGCAGGTAAGAGGTGGCCTGTGGGCAGCTGGGGGCTAAGTAGAGAAGGTGATCCTAGAGCTGCCTCTCACCTTTCATCTGTCCCTACAGCCCGACTGTGAACACCACTCTGAGGAACCTGGGTGCTCTGTACCGACGCCAGGGCAAGCTGGAGGCCGCTGAGACCTTGGAGGAGTGTGCGGTTCGCTCCCGGAGGCAGGTGAGGCAGGAGGGGCCTTCCCTGGGGGAGGGGGTACTGAGGGGCTGGGGGGAAAGGCAGGGCACAGCACTCAGCTTGGGCTGTGGGGAGGGACCCTCCTGAGCATTTTAGTCTCTGCTGTCCTTGGCTTATGTTCCCATGATGCCAGAGCACCTCAGTGCTGGGGTTGTGCATGTGTTCAGTTCTGGGCCCCTCACTACAAGACAAGACACCAAGGGGCTGGAGTGTGTCCAGAGATGGGCAACGAAGCTGGGGAAGGGTCTGGAGCACAAGTCTGATGAGGAGCAGCTGAGAGAAAGGAGAGTGTTTAGTCTGGAGAAGAGGAGGCTGAGGGGAGACATGATCACTCCCTACAACTGCCTGACAGGAGGCTGTAGCAAGGTGGTGGTCAGTCTCTTGTCCCGACTGACAGGACAAGAGATGGCCTCAAGTTGTACCAG
>WBNH01003959.1:0-48910 GCA_013401255.1 Urocolius indicus
AAAGAGACAAAAGATACAGTAGCTCAATAACATGGCACATTTGTGTCTAATAGAAATTCTGGATAAAAAACTGTTTTGACATGACGACTGATCTTATATATAACAAGTTTTGAATACCAAAATTACCCTGACATTGGAAGTTTTTTAAGACCAAAGCCTGCTACTGAATTCAGCTGAAAAAAAAAAAAAACAATGTCCATTTTTTTTTTTAAAATCAGGTCCAGTTTTCAAAACATGCTAAAAATTAAGAGAAAGAGGAAATTAAAAAATCAGTCTAACTCATTTGAAATAGTATTTGCATATAAAAAATATTTCTAGTTTTTCTGCAATATATTTTCTTTGTCCATTTTTCTGTAGAAAATTTTCTACTACTCTTTCAAACAACTGTTTTCTTCATAAAGTCCATGATGTGATGTTACTATTTTAGAATGTCTTAGAGTGCAAGTTTATGGTATATTTTTAGTGTAAATATATAGCAGTTTTTACAGTTCCAAATTACATGATTTTGAGAGTAATGTCTTTTGTGCTTATGACCTGCATAGTGTATAACATTGTGTTGGGGTGCTGAACTGCATTTCAGGCAAATGTAGATAGAAGTGCAGATGATATTCATAAAAGGCACAGACATCTGCATGATTCATTGTTCTTATGATCATGATTGTGCAGACACATATTAGTTCTCTCTCTGAGAAACTGGATAATGCTGGATAATGTAATCACTTTTGAGCAGTTTTTCATTTCATCTATCACTATATTGGGCTTTTTTTCCCCTACAGTTTTCATAAGAGAAAAAGTTATATCTTCTGGAATGTCATTTTTGGCAAATTGATTAATCCTTCATTCACCATCTCTCTGACTGTCTCTAGCCCTTAGTCCATTTCCTTTAACATTGCATTTCTGGGTTTTGTTGCTTGAGACATAATTTTTAGAATACCACAGCATATTTCCTTGGCCATATATGTAGCTTTCATACAAGACTCTGCTTTTCATATTTACATGTAATTTCTATACATCTTTCTTCTTTAGAAGCATTCTTCCTAGTGGAATGTGCTTTTAGGTTTAAAGATTTAAAGATGTGTATCTTCATTATTTTTATGCATTATACAAACACATATAGTTTACACAACTGTAGTGAGTTAGGTAATAGAGAGAACAGTGAAAAGCAACTCTAAATGACTGGTAAGTTTGCTTAAGTCCTTGCAAGCATTCTTCTGTGTGTCCTGAGAGTTAAATAATGAAGATTTTAGTGTTTTGGGTTTTTTTTTTTTTAGTTAGTACATTTGTTCTACACTCATAGTATAGAAGACTACTGCTGAAATACTAAATAAAGTCATACCAAGGCTCTGACTCAGTAAGCTTACATTTCATATATAGAAATCACAAAGACATTTTCAGAAACATTTTTAGACATTTTATACAGAAGATTAAATTTCTATCTAGCATACGGTGATCTTGTATGTAGCAACTCTTATGGGAAGTGAGTTGAAAAATATGTTTTTCCTTAATGGTTTGAAAATTCTGTGAATGGATAGAATTTCAGTTAATATTTGTTTTCTTTTTGTTTAGATGCAAACTAAAGAGTGGTCATTGCTATGTAAAACAAAAGACATTCCTTGTTCTGATGATTTTTCCTTAACAAATACCCTGGGGGAACCAGTGGAGATCAGAGCTTGGAATATTGCAGGACTACCCTCTGACTTGTTTTCTATTGATAATGGCATCATTATCTCGTAAGTAGAAAAAAAAAATCGTAAAATACCTTCCAAGAACATGCTTTCAGATTATTACTTTATAGAGGGTTTCTACTATGTATGCAGTTTAACAACTAGAGATATAAAATGACAGTAATATCTGAATTTATAAGAAATATTAGTTCTACTTTTTAACTCAGTAATATAAAGTTTAAAAAATCTGAATGAATTCCCCTCCTTTTTAACTCCTGTGGATTGCTATAATGATACCTCCCACCCTTCCCTCCTTCTTTATTTTTCAAACGTGTGGCACACTGGATTAAGTTTGAGACATCCTAAAATGCTTCAGTAATAGAATTTTGAATGCTAATGTTGTAGTATGAACAGTAGATATGGAAGTAATTCTACTTTAAAAAGCTAAAGCTCTTTAAAGAAATATGCTGTAATCAAGTTGCTCATCCATGTAATAGTTTTAGATAAAAGGTGAGAAGGTGTTATTTGTACTGACACTTTCAGTCTGTTTTCTTTGAGGCCTCATTCACTTGCTATCTATACTTCGTACAGATTAGTCATTCCTAGGATCCCTTCTGGAACAAAACAACCCTGTAGTCCAAGACAAAAACTAAAAGAGCTTTGTTTTTTAGGCTTCTTTTTGGGACTTCTTCAGCAGGCAATATGAATGGGGCACCACAAAGTTGTCTTTGGTCCAGTCCTCGAAGAATGTTAAAAACCAACCAACCAACCAAACACACAAATCCATAGTTATTTCCAGCATTCCAAAGATGCAATCAGGTTTCCACTAAGTACTATTTACAGTTAAAAGTTTGGCAGCTGCAACTGTACTTTCCTATTATAATGTAGTTAGTATTACGATAATCTACACGTAAGTTAAGCAACTGATCCATCTAGCAATTCAGGAGCTTGCAATTCTTTCAGTACACTTTGGATCTAATGGTGAACAGTTACCTACTATGAGATTGTCTTCTAATACTGCTGGTGCTACTGCCTCATCTGACAGATCTTCTGATTTCATACCCTCTGTTTCTCTAGACCTACTGTCTTACCAAATTTGCCCTTATCTGTGTTTATCAGATTATTCAAAAGACTTGTAACGTTACAAAGCTCTCATTTTAACTTTCTTAATGACTGCTTAGATCTCACACTGTCTTGGTGGATTACAAATGCATTTCCTGCATCTCAGTGCATTTATAGCATGCTCCACATTCATGGATAAGCTGAACAGGGTGCCTTTGAGGTGACTTATTTTCCTGAATCATTCTACGAAGTGGGAAGAGAGCCATCCTCCTTCAGCTGCTGAATGGTCACACTTGAGTACAATTTGTAATCCATAACAGAAGGGAGCCCTGTAGCATCTCAGGCTACTGCCACACATGGTGCATTTCTCTTCCAAAACTTTTGCTTCTAAACTTCTGTTGTATTCTTTCCACAATCTACATTTTCAGTCCAACGAACTGAAGCCGCTTGTGTTTCCTACCTCCATATCTATTCCTTCTTTTAAAGGCTTGGGCACATTTTACTGTGCAGAAATTCTGCAAACAGGATCAGTCATGATTTCCGAGCAAAAAATTATTTTTCACTTGTTAGGACTAATGCTACCAAGCTAAACATCAGTTTGCTCATAACTACATTAAGAACATTTTTACGTTTGTGCTAGCCAGAACACTGACAGTAAGGTGGGGAAATGTTGGCCTCTGTTGTGTCTTGGAAAAGACTTGATTCTTCATCATGCTGAGCTGCCTGATCTGACAGCAGTTGCCAAAAAAATTAAAACACAGTCTCTGCTTTTTTCTTCTTTGTGTAGTTCCATAATTTTTTGTAAGTCACTGTTCACTAGCAACCATCTTACCATTAAGCTCTGTTTTCACTTTCTGTAGCTTATATAGCACTGCTTATCTAGTCTCTCACATCTCAAAAAAACTCCAACTTTTCAGTACCGATAATCCAGAGTTACAGAACTGCAGCTGAGTCGCAGATAGCTGAACCCTTGGATTAAGGCTTACGTGCATATTATTGCATGTTGTTATGTTTACACATGTAAGAATAGGCCTTACAACTATACTTAAGTTTGTGGAATAGAAGATTTTAGCAGAGGATGTAAAGGATTTTTGTCTTTTAAACTATGCTTTACAATATTTTAAAATTACTCTCTTGAGAGAAGATCAAAGTTCATAGTGTGTTACACAGTTCTGCCTGTCAGCAATTTTTCAAACTAATAAGCCTGCAAGAACTTGGATTACATTAAACTAAGCTTGTCTGATCATTGTTGTTTATAACATACACAACTACTTGCTCTGTACCTTTTCTCAATTCAATGTTTATCACTTTCTGTTGACAAGTTACGGAAACCTTGTATTTGAAGATCAGACAAAACGAGATTGCATTTTACAGAATTTCATACATTTTGCCTTAGTACTTCTAAGGAAAATAAGAATACAGATGCAGGCATTGGAAGTTTTCTTTATTAAACTTTTTTTTTAAGAGATGGGTTCAATTAAAAAAAATTATTAATGATAAATAATTTGCCAGTGTTATTGTGCGTAAGCCAACTTGTAATAATGATAGAGGCCACAGAAGTAGTCTGACAGATTTATGCAGAATCTGGAAAAAAAGAGAATTTCTGGGTTCTTCTCCTTCTAGTAACAGACTATATCATATCTCCTAACCAACTGGGGCCTGACTGGGTCCCTTGATCCAGATTTTTAGGACTGCATTTAATTTAATCTGCTTGCTTAGATGGTTTCTAATTTAGGTGATTATTGCTGTAATTGTAATTAAACAGTAAAAAATTTCACTGGTCTTTAGACATCTTGGTAATGTAACTACATGTGGTAGAGAATACTGTAAAAAATCTGGGAAGTAGTTACTGAATCTGTCAAAAATAAAATCCCGAAATTCTTTGTGTCCATTGCTGAATTAGGGACTAAAAGGTAGAAAAGCTTATATTTCAGTTTTGAAAGTTTGTATTTTTCCCTTTAGTAATGCAAGAAGATGGCCTCTGATGATAGATCCTCAGGGTCAAGCAAATAAATGGATAAAGAACATGGAAAAAGTCAACAGTTTGCATATAATCAAACTCACTGACCCTCAATTTGTAACAACACTGGAAAACTGCATTCAATTTGGCAGTCCTGGTAAGTTAATGGCTAATGAAATTGTAAATTACAGAAGAAACTGGAGGAGGCACAATTAGCTAAAAAATGGAACTCCAGTGAGTATCAAATGTTTTCATATTTAAGGAAAACAGATGTTTTTTGGTTGTTTTGTTTCAAATTACTAATATAGTAATTGAAGTCCTCACCCCAGGTTATAAGATATTTCTTAGCACAATATAATTATAATACTCAGTTAATTTGTATCTTTTAACTGCTTTATGAGAGTTCCCATTTCTTTGTTTTCATGTTACAATAATTTTGTATCTAAAAAGTAATTATTTTATTTGGCTGTTCAAGAGTATAAATACCAGATTACTAGGCTGTGATCATTTATGACTCTTGTATTCTCTGCAGTATCTTTATTGCAAGTAGTCTTATTACTCGCTTGTTGCCCTTTTTAAACTATTAGAAATGAGAAGCCTAGTTACAACACCAGCTATATTTCAATGACTAATTGGACTACAAATAAAGAAATTATTTATTCTCTCTGTTATTATTTCTGTCTTGATTTTGGCAATCTCATACGCTTCAGTGAAAATTGAAACAGACTTAGTTACCCAAAATTATTTCTATAGTATGTGGCATTTGTTATTTCCCCTTTTAAAATTGGTAGCTTTAAGCTGCTGTTCTAAGCCATTGGCAGCAGTAACAGTGATGTTAGTTGCTTTTTTATTGATATAATATTAGGAAAACAAAATTAAAGGTACATTTCTTTGATTTATTTTTCAATCACTTGACTACTCTAACCTTATTTCTAGCTATTGCTCAATTAGTACTTTTACTGTTTGCACACTGTAAATATGCATTATACATAAGTATTGTAAAGAACATGCAATTAGTATATAAATGCCAAGAAAGTCCTACTAATTCTTACATTATGTTGAAGTGCTACTGGAGAACGTTGGAGAAGAACTTGACCCTATCCTAGAGCCGCTTTTGCTCAAACAGACATTTAAGCAGGCAGGGAGTATATGCATTTGCCTTGGAGACTCCACTATCGAGTATGCTCCTGAATTCCGTTTTTATATTACAACTAAGCTGAGAAATCCACATTATCTTCCTGAAACATCTGTTAAGGTGAGAATTTTGAAAATGTGCAACTCTGTTTTACTTTTAAAATGATTCCTTGGCTAAAATGAACAAATATCTGGCATTTGTTTATTGCTCCTCCTTGCCAACATCAGCTTTTTTTAACAGTGCTAGTGTCATCTTAGAAATGTTGACATTTCTCATATATTTCAACTTGCAATACTGTCATTCTTTCATACCATCAGGAATTTATGTATTTTTATCACTTTTCCTAGTCTTAATCTCCTGGTGCTATTTAGTCACCTTTTATTATGAAAATATTTAGAAGGAGTAGTTACTTCACATGCAAACTCTTCTATAGGGTCTGATATTCATCATTTTTATCTGTAGTATAGTTAAGGATGGGAGTGTCAGCAAATCCTGGCATTGTGTCTTCTTTATTTCAGATGGAATATGTATTTATATATTTATATATGTGATAACTATATCTTTTCTTATTTTTCTGTGTTAGAAAAATAAAAGATTTCTTTTCTTCTTTAAAGAATAAAATTGGTGGCTTAGTAATTTTGAAGTTGCTTGGGATACATGTTCCCTCTTTGAACTCTTATTATTTTTGAAGAATTGTTTATAGAAAAGTATTGCAAACTTACACTTTAGTTGAAGATAGACTACTGAAGCACAAAATCTTGAAATCAAGACTATTATGATATTCAGTAAAATGGAACAGTAAGTTATTCTGACGGACTACTGATGCGGAAAAATGGATAAAAATTAATGAAAGGGAATAACACTTTTTCACTTCCATTCACTTCAAATCATATAGACACTGTTTTTTTAATCAAAAAAGGTGATTAGATGCATGTTCAGAAAAAAAGGATGAAACATTAAAGGAAGAGAACATCCAAAATATTTACTGCATGTGTATTTAAAAGTTATATGAAGTTTGTTTCCTATGAAAAGATTATTTCCTACAAAGACAAAAATCTCTTAGTTGCCAATCAACGCTCAATACAGTGTACTTTTATTTTTCCCCAGAATAAAGTATTTCTAAAGATGAATCTTCTCTAGTTGTTTCCATGCAGTCAGACATAAGCTGTTACTTGCTCTAACAAGGAACTGTTGCTTCATGACATTGTTGGTGTCATGGTTTAACCCCAGCAGCAACTAAGTATTAAACTGATGCTTGCTCAGCTCACCATCCTGTCCCCAGTGGATGAGGGAGGAGAACTGGGGGAAGAAAGAATAAAACTTGCAGGTTGAGATAAGAAGAGTTCAATAACAAAAATTAAAATAACAGCAATAAATAATTATAATCATGGTAATAATAATAATCATCATCATGGAAGGACCTATAATAGAAAAAGAAGAGCACTGCTTAGCAATAACCAAAGCATTCCTGTGTTATCAGTAGTCATTTCAGCATAAACCCAACATGTAGCCCTGTAGCAGCTCCTAGGAAGAAAATAAACTCTATCCCAGCTGAAACCAAGCCAGCTGGTTATACTCACAGCTACAGCACACACTGTTGAACTAGCTGACTAGGGTGGCTTACGTACAGGAAACAGGAGGCAGAAAAGTAATATCTAAATATCTTTTTCTGAAGCTAATTGCAACAAACTCCTGGTGAATTTGTCCTGAGGATTATTCAGGAGCTAGCATGAGTCCAGGGAAAGTGATTATTGGTGTGGTTATCACATTTCACAGAAAAAAGATTGTGCTGAGTTCTGATGTGACTTATATAGTGAAGCCTGCAAAGAGACATAGGTCATGGATTTACACTATGAGATATGTATTTGCAGTTATTAGCCATTTGGAGTAGCTTTTTGCTGTTTCTAACATTATTAATTAAATGTAGCAAAACATCCTAAAAAACCTGATAATTTTCAGTGCTGCTGATGGAAAAGTGACTTATTCATGTCCATAAAAAAATATAAACATAGACACATATCATTGTGTGTCTGAGGGAACAAGAAGAAATGCAGAATATAGACAGCAGTTTGTGCTTTGACCTCAGAGATCTGGATATCTTTAACAAGCCAACTTTTTAGAGCACGGGCAGCTCTGATTGAAAGGTAAATCATGATGCCTTTTGTAACTAGGCTTTCACTTAAAGGCAAATGGAGCCTATGAAAGACTCTTGAAGTTGTGAAACATTAGATCCCTCTTACATTTTCCATTACAAAAATTGTTAAATAAGGTGAGGAAGAAATAGACCATGATGCTTGTGAAGATCTGATTGATTCTTACTGTCATGTAGAACTGAACCTCCTCTCAAAATTCCTGTTTAAGAACAGCGTGATATTCTGTCTGTTTCTAAACGTTGAAGCTTACACTAACAAAAAACTGTTAGTGATGTATTTTAAGAAAGTTAAAATACTACCCCTCCTAACTTTACAAGGAAAACTCATGAAAAAACCTTCAAATATTTGAACCACTTTCAAAAATTGCTCTTGGCGGTAGCAGATCAAGACAAACGAACTTCACGAGTATTCTATATTATAACTGATCACTATGTGCAAGGCAAATGTTCTTTTGAAACATGTGACAATGGTATCTGTAGCCACCAAAAAAGCCTGAAGAGGAACTATAGTCGCTATTACTTATTCAATTAATTAAAATCAATACTTTCATCAATCTTTATAATGGATAAATACTTATTTTCTTGGGTTTGAACTATTATGCATTGAGGTATTTTATAGCTCTCTGATTGTTATGTAAAACATAATAATTGTTTCAATGTAAAATATTGTACATTTTTTACACTTCTTCTGAAAGAGCATGTGGGGTTTTTTCTGGATCCATTATAAATATGTCATGGGATGAGAATTCTTTTAAACATGTTGTTTTTCCAGTCACTTTTCTCATGAAAAAGAGAAAATGCTGCTATGCTATTTCTAGTATAGAAATATTCCTGTAGTAATAATGCCAAAAATTGGATCTGAACACTGTCATTGAAGAGAAAAAATGTTCCACTTTGTGAAAATAAGTAAAAATTTTATGGGTAAAAACTTTCTAACCACCATAAAATGTGACCTACCTGGTCTTTACCTTCATTTTTGACAAGTACTATGCCAGCGTCCTATTTCACTGGGATGTTGAGATGGAAGATGAACACGTTCAGATGTTGTTGAAAAACAACACCAAATTTATTTACAAAATGTACGTAAATTCAGTCTTCCATTCATGGAAATGTTTTGTTCTTTCTCTGTGAAAGCTGCTTGATGCATACAGGTATCCCTATCGCATGGAAAAGGGTTCGTTCATGTTATGTGGGCCAATCCCCTGAAGCACTGGTATTCAATTTTTGAGTGTAGTTCTGAGGAACAGAATGAAATTCTATACATTCTTGTCTCAGCCCTTTTATCATTACCTTTCTGTGTTAATCTTGGAGTTGCCTTTTCAATTATTTTCATAATTTTGAACTCTCAGCTGCAATTTATTTACTCTCGAAGTTTGGTTTAGGATATGACATACAAACCTCATCTTGTACCTGAAGATGTATCTGGCCATAAATATGCTATTTTTTAAAAAAAATATTTCTTCTAACAGGTAACATTGTTGAACTTCATGATTACCTCAGAGGGAATGCAGGATCAGCTTCTTGGAATTGTAGTTGCAAGAGAAAGGCCAGATCTGGAAGAAGAAAAACAAGCCCTCATTCTTCAAGGGGCTGAGAATAAAAGGTATGAAGATAACTTCCCTTGGTAGGGATGGAAGCAGGTTGCAGTTTAAAGAAATACAATCATGGGACAGAAAATCCAGGACTGCTATTTTTGAGAGCCCCAACTTAGGCTTCTGTTTTGTCATTTAGGCTGATTTGAATGCATGCTCTTAGTCATATTCCTACTAGTTGTGCCTTTCTTGTTCTGATATGGTTTCCTATTTCTGGGATTATTAAAAAAAGGTTAAAGAGATGAATTGAGGGTTGTATAATTGCAAAATGTAGCTCTTGATCCTGTCCTTTGTTTTTATACATTCCTTCCATGATATTGCCATATGATTTGCTGTCCTCACAAATTTTTATAAGATATTAATGGTTGTGTTTTAGAAGTGTTCTCAATGTGCAAGATTTGTACTTATTTGACATGGGAAAGGGCATCTTTCCCCATAGGTCAAAGCATGAAAGCATGCAGTATTAAAACTAATATGCCACTTCTTCTCTTTGCCATCCAATTTTTTAGCTGAAAAGTGGATAAATTTCAGACATTTTAAAAATTTAAGAGATCGTTTAATAAGAACAAAAGGTTTTTCTAAGCTATATGCCATGAATAGAACACTGCAATTTTCATCAGTGAAAATTCTTGTATATTTTTTTAGGCAGCTAAAAGAAATAGAAGACAAGATTTTAGAAGTTCTTTCAGCCTCAGAAGGAAACATTTTGGAGGATGAAACTGCTATCCAGATATTATCATCTTCCAAAGTTCTGGCTAATGAGATTTCTGAAAAGCAAGCTGTAGCTGAAGAAACAGAAAAGAAGATTGATGCTACGCGTATGGGCTATCGTCCTATTGCTATCCATTCATCAATCTTGTTTTTTTCTATTGCTGATCTAGCTAACATTGAGCCAATGTACCAGTATTCACTCGTGTGGTTTATTAACCTTTTCATCATGTCTATAGATAATTCAGAGCAATCGGAAGTTTTACAAACAAGGTGAGAGTGATGATTCACTATTTGTAATTGGTAATATATTCATAGATAACTCCAGAAGTGTAATTTCTCCAAAGTGTATTGTCTCAGGCAGTGTCTGTCTTCAAGAAACAGACAAGAAACTGTTTCACACACCTAGTGAGAGAAAATGCTGTGACTGGCACTCTTGGCTGTAAATTGTACAAGGCAGCAATTACTAACCCAACTATTTTTTTTAATCAGTTTGTTTATTGTTTTATACTTAAGGTGCCCCTCCCTCTTACAGCTTGCTCATGAGAATATGAAAAATTGTGGAATCTTAATGATCTGAATTTATTTTACATATGATGGACCTCACTATTTGTGATCACGTGAGGATTATTCACAACATACCCTTGAAGAGAATTACCTAAACAGAGACTGTTTAAAGAAAGTTTTTCTATGTTCTATCTCATCAGATACTAAATTCTATTTAGTGGCTTAATTTGATCTTCAAATCACAGAACATTGCTTCTGTTACGTATCTATTTGCCCGTTCATCAAATGAACAATGAAGGGGAAAGGGAAGCTACTCTCATAATTTGTATATAGAATTTTTTTTTTAGTTACAGTATGTCGTTTACTTGCTTTTTCACTAGAATTTAGTCAAGGTCTGGGCAACCCAAGGCTAGTGTAACTGTTTTGTCAACTATATTGCTAATAATAATTTAATTTAGAAATGATATTTTGGAAGAACATTTGAAATTTGGTAGCCTTTTACCAGTAAGACAATCTGTGTTGTCTAAACCTAGCTAGCTCTTTGATTTTAAGACTGTGTTATATTTGCACGGAAAGGTTTAGGTATTGGGAGTACTACTTGGGTAGCTTCTTGGAGAAGCTGATAAAAGCTGTATCCGACAGAGCCAGTGCTAGTGGCTCCAAGATGAACCTACTGCTGGCCAAGACAGAGCCCATCAGTAATGATGATGGTAGGGCTTCTGAGATAACATATTTAAGAATGAAGAAAATGTTGAGAAGTCCTCCCCTTGCAGATGAAGGAGCACAGAAACAATATGTGATGAATTGACCACACCTCCCTTCACTGTCCACCTGTGCTGCTGGTAGGGAAGGAAGTTGAGACATTTGGCAGTAAAGTTCTGTCCAGGCAGAAGGGAGGGGTAGATAGAAAGTATTTTTAAGATTTGGTTTTATTTCTCATGATCCTACTCTTTATTTGATTTGGGGAAAAATTAATTTAATTTATTACCAGTTTATTTTGTTTTACCTGTGATGGTAATCAACAAGTAACCTCTCCATGTCTCCTTATCTCAACCCATGAGCCATTCATTATATTTTTTGCCAGCTGAGGAAGAGGAGAGAAAGACTGGTGGGCAGCTGACATCTAGCCAGGGTCAACCCACCAGAAAATCTTGCTCTTTTGCATCTCAAAATCCCTATGTGCCTAAATTAAGCAAGCAATTGATAAAATAATCTAATTTTGATTCAGAACCTTTTTGTCAGCAGATATATAAAGATATAGGACACGAATCAGAGCTGACTATGCATCCCCAGAGAATGATTTGTGTAAGCCCATTTTGATAATTTTGCTCGGTGAAGGTGGACTCACAGAAAATTCTCTGTGAATCAATAATTTACATAAGACTTTATCTTGGGCTCTCTTCACTAATCAGACTTCTTTTACTACAGGCTCTGTACTGAGACTATACATATATATATATTAATCATACTTTTCTCATGCAAACCATGTTACTTCTGTAACTTGCAAAAAGTTTACAAGTTGTCTCATGGCTAACTTTGTGTCAGTATTTTGTGTATAAATTGTCTGTATATTCATTTAACTGATGAGGAATCAGTAATTTTGAAAAGACATAAAATAATAATAGAAACCCAGAGGCATTTATGTACTACAGTAATATTATCTAAAATGCTCTCTTTCTTGTTAACTGAATGGAAGAAAAGAAACATAGATTGAAACACAAGAATAAGATGTGTCAGAAGGCACAGATGAAACAACATAGCTTGCTCTCAGTCTTGATCTTCTGTGAAAAGTTTTCAACTTTTTACTTATAATAGATTACACTTAGGTTTCTGAAAGATCCCTGTGTCTGAACTGCACAAGTAGACCCCTGCCAAGTGACTTGTGACCTAGGTAGCTGGAAAAAAAAGCCATAGCACCTCTCCACATCTTTGTTACTAGCCTGAAATAAGTATTTGAAGGAGTTGTGCAAATTCAGATACTGAATCTTCAACCACCCAAATGGACTTTTCCTTATTCTGACTAGATATTCAAGGTATTAAACCTTTATAAAACAGTAGATGGCCTCCTTGCTTTGTATTTAAACAAAATTACTGGTGAAGGATCACAGAGTTTAAAATATATTTGTATTATACTGTATTAAGGAAAATAATCTTTCTTATAACCTTTTAAAATGTACTGTTTTGATTTTGGCCATGGTATTTATCAAAGAATCACAGAATGGTAGGGGTTGGAAGGGAGCTTTAGAGATCATCTAGTTCAACCTCTCTGCCAAAGCAGGTCTACATAGATCAGGTCACACAGGAACACATCCAGGTGGGTTTTGAAAACCTCCAGAGGAGACTCCACAACCTCCTAGGGAAGCCTGTGCTATGGCACTCTCATCCTCATGATTTATGTTCGTCATGAATTTTATGCTGCTGGTTTTCTGCCCCTTCCAGAAGGAACCTCTCACTTCTTCTGAAAATCATGTCTTCCTGAGATGTAATTGCACTTAAATGGTTTTTATGTTACTTTGTTCACAAAATGGTACATGCATTTAATGATTGCTTTGGCGTAGCTGACCAGGGAGTTTATTAGAAAAAATGAGATCTAAATGTTTTATAATAGGTTTCCAGAGTGCACATTCTTCAGAGCGATAATAATGGAAGATTATTCTTTTTCCAACACCTGTAGGTTGAAGATTCTCAAGGATCACTTTACATACTCTCTTTATGTCAATGTCTGTCGCTCCCTCTTTGAAAAAGACAAGCTGCTCTTCTCTTTTTGTCTAACTGTCAATCTCCTGAAAAATGAAGGAATGGTCAGTAATTAAAAATAATTTTATGTTTTATATGATGTACATATATTAAAACTGCATATACACAGTAATAGGAACATATGAGATAAGAACAGAAAAAATAGTTTTAATGTATTACTTAAGCCTCAATTTTGTGGTGTTGTAGTTTCATTTTAATAAGCAATTATAAACATTGAAAAGGATTCTCTATAATAAAGGTATGGCAAAAGTGATAACAGTTTTTCTGAACATTACTTAAACCAAAGCCCAGCCTGTGTTATTCTTATGGTGAACACTTTGCAAAATTTGACTGTAAAGTATTCTGAGTTCCAGGAGCATTTAAAAATGAATTGTAAAAACTGACTGAAGAAACTACTTGTCTTTTTCACTTAAGGTACTAAATGTGTTTATTTTTGCATAAAATTCATCAAAATGAAACACTTATACCAACTGCATTATTTTAATTTCTAATAATTATTGTTAAAAATTTATTTACGTTATTGTAAAAATTCATCATGGAATACATGCATTTTAAACATGTTATCTGCAAAACAGTACGTAGGGTTGCTTGGAGGTGTTTCAGTATAATATGAAAATACTTGAATTGTTTTCATTGGAGAACACATAGAAGTGAATTCTTTCAAGAGCTATTCAAGAGTAATAACCATGGGACACCGGTTTCCTATTCACAGGGATTTCCGTTTGTAAATTAAAGCCACCAAAGGAATTTTGACATGAAGGAGTATTGAGAAAGGAATGAGATGCATGATAAGCGGATACTTCTGTTTCACATTTAGACTTGCATTATGGGAAAAGATTGCAAAACGTGTGGTTCCTTGAAACATGCTCAGTATATTTTTTTTCCTTCAACATTTTGGTGTTTAAAGAACGGGTCTAAAAATCTAATCAGTTAACATTATTCAATCTCCAAGTTAAGAAGGCAGATGAATCTTTTAATTGGCTCATATCATAGGTTTTTTTATTCCTTAAATTCATGTTTAACTGAAAACCAGACACTGAGTAGTTTGGAAATAAGTTTTTAGTAGTTGTGTATAAGATCTTTCACCTATGGCATATATAAGTATTAATTATTTGTTTTCTTACATAATGTACTAAAAGCATGAGATTTTATTTATTTAGTCTTGAGACTAACTAATGTTTTTCATTGCAGATTGATGAGAATGAGTGGAAATTTCTGTTGACTGGAGGCATAGGTTTGGACAATCCCTTTTCTAATCCATGTACTTGGCTTCCTCCGAAATCATGGGATGAAATTTGTCGACTAGAAGAGCTGCCATGCTTCACAAACATTTGTAAGGATTTTACACAACTGAAGGATGGATGGAAATTAATATATGACAGCATGGTATGTTAACATTACTGATTCCTTGCATTCATAAACTAATTAACACAGTGAGAATATTCAGCAAAAAGAATGTGCTGTCTTTTACATGGTATGTTCTTACATATACCAATGTAAATATTTAAGCAAATGGTGAGTAGTAGTAGATTATTGCCAATTTTTCAGGTGACTTCTGAATAGCAAGTCATGGTCTGAATTCAATTTGGATAGAAATAAGGCAACAAAACGTGGAGTGGTAAGGTGACAGTGAAATTTGCTGAACTTAAGGCAACTGCTATCCCTTGTCAGTCAATATTTTTCTTTACTGTGCTGTGCGGATACCTTTTCTTGCTACTGTGTAGCAGGCTGCTTTCCTGGTTGAGTGTAAAAACCACAATTATTGCCATGTAGAGAAACTAGAATGAAAGACCTGGAATTTGCTGTTCTCACAGTGACTTGTTATATATAAGTATTAATTATTTTTTTTGTCCTTATCTAATTTCAACACTGATTCCTTAAAACCTGTTCTCTTTAGATGAATTATACTCCACCTTTGTGTACTCACTTCATCTTTAACCTTACTATTAACTCATTTTTTATCATACTCCCCCTCCTTCTGTTTCTTGATATGCAAATTGCTAATTATGCACATATCACCTGAACAAATGATTAAAAAAGGTGTCCTACTTGCATCATATCTGACCATAACCACTTACATGTCCAGCTAACACTATCCATTTGTGCTTAGCCCATTGAACCACTTGTCCTCACAGTTAACTTCAACAATGAAAATTTGTCACCAATATTCAGTCAAAAGACTCAGGACTTTACACTCATTTTAAGAAGATTTAATGGTGTGTTTTATTCATCAATCATAAATGCCATGGATTTAAAAATCTTTTCTATTAAAAAATGGGCTTAAAGTATGCAGAGAGGAAAATAATGGCTTTTTGTTTGGAAATGCTCACGAGTGTACAATGAGACACATTAAAGAAACTGAGCAGATGCAGCTCCTTCAGTTGTCGAGATCACAGGAAACAGGAGACTAGCAGAGATAAACTTTCCTTGGCCATTTACAAAAAGATACAGTGAGTTAAGGGCTTTAGCTTTTCTTTTGGAAATAGTCACTTGGAAAACCAACAGAGAAATGATGGCATTTGAAAAAGAGATAGAGGGAAGGGACTACTTCATTACACACTTTTGGATTATGTTTTTTTTTTAAATGACTAATAGAAATGAAAGTTGCAGACTTTCAGAAGTGAAAATTCAAGGTGTGGGTGATGCCTATGTGTGCATTCATGCAGCCAAACTGAATTAAATATAAATTCATTCAAGTGGCATTCACTGAAGTGATATCTATAGAATCAGGCTATCAGTTAACTGATGAAGACTCTGAATAAACTGTTACACTGAAGCCAGGAACATTCCGAAACTGAACTCTCAGTGCTAGATGAAAAGGACTGGCACTATCTATCACTGTTCTGATACAGAAAAGTTTCTATCCCTCTTACTTGTTATGTGAAAATTGCTCATTACCTATCTAGCTTTACAGAATCACAGAATCTTAAGGGTTGGAAGGGACCTCAAAAGATCATCTAGTCCAACACCCCTGACAGAGCAGGACCACCTAGAGTAAGTCACACAGGAACTTGTCCAGGCTGGTTTTGAATATCTCCACAGAAGGAGACTCCACAACCCATCTGGGCAGCCTGTTCCAGTGCTCTGTCACCCTCACAGTTAAGAAGTTTCTCCTTGTGTTTCTTTGGAACCTCTTGTGTTCCAGCTTGTACCTGTTGCCCTTTGTCCTGTCATTGGACGTCATTGAAAACAGCCTGGCTGCATCCTCCTGACACCCACCCTTTACATATTTGTAAACATTAATTACATCACCCCTCAGTCTCCTCTACTCCAAGCTGAAGAGCTCTGGCTCCCTCAGCCTTTCATCAGAAGGGAGCTGCTCCACTCCATCATCTTTGTGGCCCTGCCCTGAACTATCTCCAGCAGCTCCCCGTCCTTCTTGAAGTGAGGGGCCCAGAACTGGACACGATATTCCAGATACGATCTCACAAGAGCAAAGTAGAGGGGGAGAAGAACCTCTGTTGACCTAGTAACACATTTAGTACTAGTACTTTCATATGAATAGACTTCTCAAAAATGGTAGTTACTGGATCTTGAGTAAGATTCCTTTTTGAAAACTTTTTTTTTTTTTACCACTAGTATGGTTCATCCCTAGTAATAGGCAACCATCTCTTTTCCCTTTTATTATTAATGATACACAAATTTAAACACAGGGCAGTTCATGCATGTGTGCTAAAGAGTACAAAATCAGCATTTCTTGAGCCACTTTATCACCAGCAGCCACACCAAATATGAATATTTTCAAAGGAATTTGAGCTGTAATTTTCCTCAACTTACTTTGGAAAAAGTAGGGGAGACCTAACTTCAACTCTCTAGTTCAAGGAGTCCATGTGTTTTATCTAAATTTGTCATACACATCTCAGAGTAGGGAAACTCAGTTTTCTAGGTGGCTGACAATCTCAAAGCTATAGATCCATCTCTTCTTATGGAGAAGTGTTTTCAAGCACTGAGGCAGAGCTCAGTGGTGTCTTCAGTGCAACCTCGCTCCTCAGTGTTTCCCACTTAGCTTTCTTATAAAGCATGCAAATTTTTAGCTGACACCTTCAACAGCAGTTACAGATGTCACTCTGAGGTACCTATTTTCCCCATTTATCAATATAAAAAATAACGCAGCATTCTAAATTCCTATCTGGAACTAAATGCCTAGAAATTCAGGAAGGAGAGATCCAGGCTCCAGATCCTTAGCAAAAACTGAGCTCCATCATGATTTCATTTACTAAATCGAAGTTGCGCAGAATATAGTTTTTGCAGGTCTGTCTGCATACCTTTGTGCCCAGCCCTTTACAGGCAAGCTTAAGAGGCACACCAGCAGAGCTGTAACACCAACTTCCAGAAAGGCATAGCCCGTTGTCACGTTATTTCAGTCTAATATGGAGTTAATATGTCCCATGACAATGGCTTTTCCCAATCTGATACTTTAATAATAATATAACAGCTGGTTTATTCAGACTGCCATTTATAGATGAAATCCTCTGATGTATTTACTTAATTCTCCAATTCTTGTTCATCTGTACTAATTTTCTTCATTTGTATCCATTTGAATAGTTCTGTAGATACTGTAATGTGATAGTCATTTATTATATAGTGATCATTATACTAGACTGCCATCTTAATTGAGTTCTAACAAAACGAGTGAGGCAAAGCACATTTTCAGGTTTGCTCTGTCTCATTCCTTCTCCACTTTCTAGAGAAGAAGTTTGGATTATTATCTTTTAAGCAATTACTAACTCTTGTCTGCTATGAGAGAACCTTCTTAGATAAACAAAAAAAAAACCCCAAACCTTTAAATATGTAAGTTCAAGCATGTCAACCCCCTTGTTGTCCATTAAGAAAAGATACATCATGGATTCATGTGTCAAGTTAAAAATAATTTACTCCCACTATAAGTTAATTCACAAATGCTTTAAAAAAATAATGTGAAAATATGTTTTTAGGATCCCCAGCATGAGGATTTTCCTGCGGAGTGGCAAAAAAAGTTGGGGGAGTTTCAAAGGATGCTTATCATTCGCTGCCTGAGACCTGACAAAGTATGTATGAAACTTTCTTTTCATTCAAAAAAGCCTGTCCATTGTAGAGACCCAAAGTATTTGCAAGTCTGCATTTCAGCTGTGTTGACTACAGCCATTCTACAGTAGTCTATGATAAAACTAAAACACTAATTGAGATTTAAAAAACACCAGCAAATTTGAAATAATAATGAATAAAACTTTAGAACATAAGGTTAGGCCTTTAGCTTGTGTTAAGTTTTAGCGTACACACCAAAATCCCTAGAGGTCTTCTGCTTGAGACTGCCTTACCTTGTGACTTTCCTTTTTCAGTACACCTATTTTTGCTTATGTAACTTTTTTGATGGATTTCACTGTCTCTGTTAAATTTTGTCTGATCTGTGAAGATAATTTAATGGTTAGCAAGAGCGTAGATCAAGTAGGTACTTAAAATGCAGAAATTATTGCAGACAGATCCATTTTTGGTCCATGGAAAGTATTTAGAGCAGAAGTGTTCTGATTTGAGTCTGTCTAGCTGTAAGGCTTGAATGTTTGCCCAGATCACAAGATGTGCTCATGGTTGTGAAACTTTATTCCAAAAATGCAACCAACTAAAAACCAGAATACAAATATTTGCTCAGACAAGTTTCGTATATTGACAGGTTAGTGGTACTACTGATAATCCACTCCTAGCCATAATAACAAAACACATAGTGAAAGAATAGGAGCCTGTGGAAGGAATTCTCTATGCTTCCTTACACAATGATTTAGCTTTATATTAATACTCAGATTAAAATATTAATGTTTGTACCATGTAAAGATGAAAAAACTTTTAGCGTGAGACTTTACACTTCACTTCTGGATTTTTTTTGACTGGCAGTATGAACTTTCAGAATGTTGAATGGATGGATCAGCATGGAGAGGCACTGCCGGTGGTGGTGTGTACTGATGCTTGGAGACAAAGTAATCCACAAGACGTTGCCTAGTTGCGGTGACTTCTTCTTCAAAAGAGTTGATTACGCTTCTGCCAGTTTTCAACTTAAAGCGAAAGATCGAGACTTTCAGTTGAGGAATTTAACTGTCTAGTTCAACTACATTCAAAACTTCAATCCTTAAAAGCTCACTAACTCTAGTTTAGAAGATGGCTATGGCCAGCAATACTGATGTTTACTCAGACAGAGCAGTTTGGCAGCAATTTCATATTCATACCCCCATTTGATTCAGAAACTCCTCCACTAGCCTTGCTGGTAGTGCTCAGTTCAGTGACTACTTTTGCTTATGTATTTTCTTTTAAAGTAGATTAGGAACCTACTGTTTAGCTGTATTTTACATCACATCAGGAAGAGAGACTTCCATTTAAATTTCTTCTCTGTGAAAAGACATGATCTTACTTCTCAGAATGCATTAGGATATTGCTGCTTCAAGACGACAGCATGCTCTGAGGATCAGCCCTAGTGCATAGCCTTCCAAGCTATTTGTGACAGTATTCTTGAGGCAAAGTGTCCCCACTTCAAACTACTGCTCCAGATTTTCTATATGCTTCTAAATAGAGATGAAGTAATAGTGTGGCTGAATACCACTCTTGTGCCTTGAAACACTGCTGTAAATCTGTCACTGTTCCAGTTAGATAACATCATCTCACTCTGCCAACCCATCAGGAAGTAACATGCAGAAACTTTACTGTGCTTCATCAAGGAACTTGGATCACTTGATTGATATTGTCCATAGTCATATATCAAGATCAGCTGATCTTGGCCAACTATTTGAAGCAGCTTAGTTTTGTATGCTTTTTTTAATATGTCAACTATGGCATGTATGAAACCCCAGAAGTGGGAAGGAGTAAAACTGGATAACTGGAAAAATATTTCTAAAGGAAACAAGTTTTCCATCAAAAGCTAGACAATAGGCTACACTGAGAAGTGTTTAGGTGCAGATTTCTTAGCCAGCAGTGCATGTAAATCATTAGTTCAGAGTAAGTAATGTTCTAAGCTTACACAATCCTTGCTGATGCTTGGAAATCTTAGAGATAGAAGTTCTTGATTACATTCAATCTTTGAATCTTATACTATTTGGCTAACACTTACAAGGAAGGTTCTCAGCCGCGTCATCTCCAGCATGTAGTACTCCTCCATTGTCAGGTCATCAAAGTGCTTACTAAGGGATAAAAAGCCACAGCTGTGACGTTTAGTGTGTTCCTCCCTGCAATTTAAACCCAGAATAAGAATCAGGTCTCTTCAGTACTTCTAGCCTATCATTAGAGAAAGTGTCATACAGAAAACATAGGAAATAAATTTTCTCAGATGAAAGGTAGTTTAAATATTTCAAGGTTTACTGGGTGAAGTGAACTTCAGTAGGCTTCACCTTTATAAAATGTTACAAGAAAAGTGTGATTTTATGATGAGTAAGGAGATGTTGTCAAAGAAGCTTAGAGGAATAGTTCAGCAACATTATTACATCTGTGCTTACCATGGGTCATCATTTGGTTCCCAGCCCTCCAGTTCTATCAAGCAAAAGAAACATTTTGCCACATCTGGTTCATTTGCATTTGGACAGTGGACGAAGCCAGCTTTTGCCATCTGCAGGTGACAGTTTAGAAGTTCAGAGCTTTGTCCAACACACCGTTCATATTCACATCAGCAAACTGTTTGAGAGCTTACAAATAATGCCTTTCCCCACAGTGTCTATCAGCACAGATAGGGCTGAAAAATAAGTTTTAAGTATTAGGACTGCCAGCAGGTAAATAAGCAATTAGTAAAGGAACATGGAATAGGCTACAAGTATTGAATGGGTTTCTGTATGGCTGTGGCATCTGCAGGCTACCAGAGTAGCTTTGTTCTACTAGATAACATCTAGTAGTTGCCATGTTCCACAGGCATTTTACTAGCGGTTCATGAGAGCTGCCATAGCTGGGACTTGAAAAAATATTTTCAAAGAAAAAAACATAGTGTAAGACTGTGGACATAGAGGACTTTTAAATACAAATTACGAGAATAAAATGCGAGATCTTTATGTTCTCTGTTTTCCTTTCACTTTAGACTCACGTCTGTCCATAGTGCTAAAAATTAAGTTTGTCACAGTTATCAAATTTAACACATTCTCAGATAAAGCTTACAGTATGGTTCATCTGAGACTCAGCCTGGAAGTTTCATGTGTGTACTAAAACACATGTGGATTAAAAAAAAAAACAAAAACAAAAACAAACCCCAAATCACAAATATTAAGTTTTCTAACATTTGAGTAATTTTAATTTCTGAATTTTAAGTAGTGGTCATTCTTGTTATTCTCTTCTTCCTGCTGGGTGTATGATTATCCCATCTAATGTAGGCTTCTTTTTTATAAATTGGCAAACACAAAGACTATGTAATACAAGAAAAAAACTTTTAAACAAGAAGAACAAAAAGCAAGCAAGAAAAATAACTATATTCTATTCTGCAGCTAGACTAGTTAACCGAACATGAAAAAGCCAGCATTTCTAAGCAGGTAATGGAGTAAAGTTAGAATATTCAAGCTTTCATTTTCTTTTGGCTTAGTATAAGCTCATGACTCTTCTTGAGCATGGATACACTTAACAATGACTTTACATTCAGGTGCAACACATAGAAAATAGTCAGACTTACATTCTCTGGAGTACACTTGCAGTTTTCCATAAAAGGCCAATTTGTGAAGGTTTTTAAACGATTCTCATATTCATACATCTCCTTAAAATCACTCAGGAGCTTGGAAGCTAAACCAAGCTCTTTCAAGAGCCTCTCCATCCTTTAAGCTTGCAATTAGTATGGCCTAGAGCCATCTTCCTGCTCTCAAATTTAAGGTATTTTACTAATTGGTGACACATTGCACCTGTAAAGCAGGGTAAATTTTTAAAGCAAGTAAAAACACAGGTGGATTTATGATCAAGACAATCAAGAAATGAAGCTACTGGAACTTTTTTCCCATGTCACAGTCTGTGTACTCAGTCACATTATGTATCTGTTAACTGAAAGCACCTATTGTTAATGCAATATGAAAATTGCTAATTTTATAATTGGAATTTCAAAAATGCAAGTTAAAAAAAAAATCTAGTTATGAATACAGCAACTCTACATATAAAATGTTAAAACAATTGATGGTGACCAAAGTTGTTGAATTAATGTTGATGTTTGAAACCCTTAGCATTGCTTGAATTTTGTGTTCAGCAATTAAATCTTAGTATCAAGTTTTCAAATAGTGTTGCATTTCTTTAAAGGGGAGGCGCTTACTATAAATATTCTAGAGGCTGTCCAGAAACAGTGTGAATGGTGATAATTAAAAGAATTCTATTCGTAAAGGTTTACAGGATCAAAGCATTAAGCTGGCATTTTATACGTTTTCTGTCATTTTGGTACAGAGCACAGTACCAACTTCAGAGGGAAGTTTAAAAACAAGTGTGTACAGGACTGCATATCACAGCATTTTTCTAAGCCAAGATCTTAACACCTTTGAAAAGTGTTGGATTCTGAGACTTCAAAATTGCAATCTTCTCCATAACGCAGATGGAGTAAGTGCAGGATGAAATCAGCTTTCTATACCAGCACACTAGTCTGTCCAGATATGGTGACAGAAATGAGATTAAGGATCATTGCATAGGACTTCCAATTTCACATTTGCCAGAGCATCTTTTTTGCCAAGTTTTACACATGCTAAATCATTGATTCTTCTGGGACTGTACCTGTGTCTGATTTTATATGCAAGAATACTGGCCTTGACATTAATATTAAAATGTTCAGGATAATATGTGCTAAATGTTATACAAAGAGAGGACATTTTATTTTTCCTTTTCATTTAGATAATACCAATGATGCAGGAATTTATCGTTCACAACCTAGGCCGTCCATTTATTGAGCCACCTCCATTTGATTTGTCAAAAGCATTTTCTGACAGTCATTCTTGTACACCACTGATATTTATACTTTCTCCTGGTGCCGACCCCATGGCAGCCCTTCTGAAGTTCGCTGATGATCAGGTATTTCACTATCTCCAGACTTTTAAAATGTAGGTGATGCTTGTGTGTGTGTGTTTATGCATGTCTGGATGAAGCAAGGAACTTTAAGTAAAAGTTGAAATCCCCAAATGTGCTCAAAAACTTGTTTTAAACTGCCCTAAACCATGTTAAAGTAGATCTTGTGGTTCTCTTTAACACAAAGCACTAACTGTGGATTGTTTTTAGGCATGAAATGTTTGTCTATTGTTTAGAAGAAATTCTATATAAATATTTGGGGAATATTTTATAATGCTGTGATAGTGTGATCTATTTAACTAATCGGGTTGTGTAATTTCAGATAGAAAAATGGAACAAAACCATAATTTAAACATTCATTGTAAGGAATCTTATGTGAAAATGTTGCTTGTGTTTTTTTTCTTTTTTCCTTTTTCTAATAAGCATTATGTGTAATAACTTAATTAAAAATCCATAGTAGTAATATATATCTTTCACTGTCGTTTTTATGCATTTAAAACAAATATTCCCCAAATCCTAAATCAATTCTTATGTTGAAGAGTACTGTTACAATATTAGAAAGTTGCTCTTTTCTGCTAAGGTGTATTTCTTGCATTCCTTGACTGTGCTGTTGAAAATGACAGGCATACTTAAAGTGTCCAACCACCAAGCTGCAAATGTATCCTGCATATCTACATCTTTAAAGAGCATACTGTTTCCAGAAGTATTTTGAAACTATCAGAATTTTACAGTTCTGGATTAAATGCATATGTAGTTGGAGTTTTCACTGGAAGATACATAAGATGTTAAAGTCAACTGGAATTATGTGATAAAAAAATGAAACTGTATGTTAAAATAGATTGTACACTAAATATTTCAAGAATATATATTGATGTGAATACTCATACCAGAAGGTTTTGATGCCAGAAAGTGCCAGTCAGAACTCAATAGCCAGTGTGACTATCAAGCAGGTGTTCTTTATTGCAGCTCTGGGTGCAGAGGGGATCACTGCACTGTTTAAAACAAAACTTTCTACATTTATACAGACTAGATATGCATATTCATTTCATTTCTTAGAAAAGGCAGGGTTATGCTAATTGCTTCCAAGAACTCATTATCATCAGTTGCACCCATTGTCTTGCCTTAGTCCACCCAGGTTACGCCGTTAGGGGTCATTGAGCATGAAGATCTGAGTCTTCCTCACAGAGTATGTTTCACCTTTGGTTTCCTGGTGTTTGTCCAAACTACAGGACAGGATTGAACCAGTCTTTCTCCAGGCTTGAGCAGTTGCTTATTCATTTGTCTCACTCTGATTGGTCCTAGATAAGTTCTGCAAGCTTGCTGGGTAACAATACGAGGTAGATGTTTGGCAATGAAGGCTTCTTGCCACTCTACAAGATTGGCAATTTTGTAAAGCTTAGCAGTTTCTTAAAGGGAATATTTCAAATACCTAAGAGTCACAAATGTATTCTTGCAGTTTTCTAGCACATACATTATGCCCTGTATGATGCTTCTATAATCTTTAATTCAGTTTAGTGAATTTATCCAATATTATTCTTACTTACAATATGCCTTCTATGTGCAGGGATTTGGTGGTGCAAGGCTTAGTTCCCTCTCACTTGGTCAAGGTCAAGGCCCAATAGCCATGAAAATGATAGAGAAGGCTGTGAAGGAAGGATCATGGATAGTTCTGCAAAATTGCCATCTGGCAAGTTCATGGATGCCAACCCTGGAAAAAGTCTGTGAGGTAAAAAAATAAACATTTTCATCTTATTGTAAATACTTTTGAAGGCATATCTGATCCATAAAGTCAACTCAAAAGCTAGCTTAGCATACTTCATGATAGTTCCTGTTAAATAAGGGTAATCATCACACATTGTTTCTTTTTCTCCTTCTGTCTCCTGGAACAGCTCAGAAACATGGTGGGTCTGGCCCATTCCTTAAATGGTGAATCTCAGCCACTACAACAGTGTCTCTAGGACAAGAGCTTTCATCACAGATCTATTGCTAAGGAATTTTACTCCTAAACAAACACAGGTTTCCAAAGAGGCATTAATGTACATCTCTTTCCCTGCCTTAATAAACGGAATGGATTTCCGATGTATGTGTAGTAGAACTGTAGCCCTTCCCAGAGCAACTCTGATAATAAGTGCAGTAAATGGCCAAAGTGCGCGTACCAGTGCTCTTGTAGTACAGAGCCTTCACTTAACTTTGCTCATATGCATAGAGAGTACATTTTTGTTCCAAATAATGAAGTCCTGAATAAAAATACACCAGCTCTAGAAGGGAACTTGTCATTTAAAACTGTGACTTTCACTATAATCACATACAAGCTTCCAAGAAATTAAAAGTTTGGATTAATATATTTTTCCACTTAAAAATAAAAAAAGCCTTAATAATAACATTTGAGGTGTGTATTAATCTACTGTATCTTCCAATTGCCTGTTTTCATACGTGTTTATTGTAGGAGCAAAACCCCGATACAACACATCCAGATTTCCGAATGTGGCTCACCAGTTACCCATCTGCCACATTCCCTGTGTCTGTACTTCAGAACGGAGTGAAGATGACTAATGAAGCACCAAAAGGTTTACGGGCCAATATAATTCGTTCGTACCTGATGGATCCAATATCTGATCCTGACTTTTTCAACAGCTGCAGCAAACCCGTTAGTAATGTATTGTAACTTTGTTAAATTAATTAAGGAAGATCCTGATGACTGTTGTGGGGGGAAAAAATCCTCCCAAATTAAATAGCTGTTGTCCACTGCAATGAAGGTGGTTTTTGATTACCGGCACTAGCAAAGTAAATTTAATTTTATTGCTCATCTTCAACTGAGTTTTTGTAGTATCGCATTAATCATACAGCCCTCTAGTTAGAAAAAACAAAATTAAGACTGGGAAAAATCGTAACCACTGTTTTCGTAATTGGATGCTTGTTTACAAGCGTATTTTACAATTTTTTTCTATAATTAATGTAGTTCTTAATGAGGTCATATATACTTTGCTAAATAGTCTCAATTGAAAAACAAAACTTCATACCTGAAGTTTTTCTTTAACGGCCTGAAGTCTATCTTGATGAGAAGAAAAATGCAGAAAACTTGTGTGAATGTTTTATAATACAGTGGTGTAAAAAAAATAAGATTCATAAGTACACGGTGTCATATGCATACTTGTATGTCATATATATGTATACATGTATACTTGTATACACATATGTTAGTTACATGTACATGGATATATAACTTCAAATTGCTTTGAGGGTTCACACTGCTTAAGAGAATATTTAGAACTGATGCTTTTGACAGTTTGATAACTGCTGCTGCTAAAGCCTGCTGAAGGTTTGTCAAGAAAAAGCTATCCCCAACTTAAAAGCACTGTGCTACCAGAACAAAAGATGCTGGGCTTTGAGCGATTCTATATACAGTAGTGCTGTGCAGGACATGAGGACAAAATGAAATGGCTTAAGCCAGCCATGAATTAACAAGTGTTGCATTTACTTTTAAGGCTGAGTTCAAGACATTGCTGTATGGCCTCTGCTTCTTCCATGCACTGGTGCAAGAAAGGCGGAATTTCGGCCCGCTAGGTTGGAACATTCCGTACGAGTTCAATGAGACCGACCTGCGCATCAGTGTGCAGCAGCTGCACATCCTCCTCGACCAGTACCAGGTACAGCAACCTGCCTCACAGTGGTTGCTGCTCCTTGCTGAAGGAGCATAGTCTGAAGTGGTTTTGGTTATCAATGTTGTTAACGGGTACATTGTGATTCAGCATGAGAAAGTAACTTCATGAAGACGTGTCTGTATTTTTTCCTGTGGGAGAGAGAGAGGGAAGGAGGGCATCTGAAGGGGTTCACCTCCCATTATATTACCAAAACTTAGGAGCAAATGTAGTGCCTAGCAGGGAGGGAAGCATTTTTCCTGAAAGATAACAACTTGTACCTAGTAAACAGATTTCTTGGTACTTTTTTCCAACAGATTTGCTTTATCCCAATTCTCATTGTATCACTCACTCTTGCCTGGACTTCCTGTGAATAATTTATCATCTCCTATCATTCATAATTTGTTCCTTTTATAAGCACTTAAGAGAAGTCCCGCTTCTCCTGACCTTGAGAATCTAAATGTGTTTCATTTTATTTTCTAAAAAAAGAAAGAAAGTGTCTGGGTACAGGTAATCCCAGTGACAGCAGACATTGATTTCAGAAGTATGTATAGCCAAACCAAGTAGACATAATTTCGGAAAAAGACTTGTATGCAGGGAGTTCCAGCTGCATTGCCATGGAAATTTCTGGTGCTGTTATTCCTCAAAAGCAGCAATGCTGGGTGTGCAATGGAAGATTTGCTAAAGTATTTGAAGATCGGGGGATGAGTGGTACAAGCATGAGCTAGCAGACGTAAATACAGCTTTTAAACTTCTGAGTGAGAATTCTGGATGACTTGCAAATGATTTCCAGTGATACCAAGATGGCCATTCAGAAAAGGGTGAGGCTGTGGTTCAGATCATTGTCTTGCTTTTGTTCAGGAGGTGCCTTATGATGCTCTTCGCTACATGACTGGAGAATGTAATTACGGTGGCAGAGTCACTGATGACTGGGATCGGCGCACGCTCCGCAGCATTCTAAACATGTTCTTCTCCTCAGAAATTATTACAAATGTAGATTATAAGTTTGATCCAAGTGGCCTTTATTTTGCTCCACCTGAAGGAGATGTAAGTATCCCAGCAGAACAGAATTACTAACAGCTTGCTTTTAAAAACTCCAGATCTATGATTATGATATGTACCTCAGAGCTTACTGCTGTCACAACTTGCTTTTGTGGCTTAAACTTGCATTCTGTTAGGACTTGTTTTAGTGGCTTCTATGAAACAGAAATTAAGTAAAAATAGCACTCCATCTACTATCAATTAAACTGACTTTGGTCTCTGTGAGTCAGCACACTTAGAGGACATTAATGGAGAAACAGCCCCCTGAAGTTAAAAGCAACATAAAGTAGGCATGAGAGAATTAATTGATCCTACATCTTAAAGGTAGAAAGGACATAGTGATCAGCTTATCAAGCAGGGGAGTTTTGTTACACATCAGCACAACAACTCAGACACTTGGCAAACAGTGGGCCCAAAAAGGGGCTGCAAGTATCATACTTTGTAAGAGATTTTCCAACAGGTGTCAGAATTTTTGTCTGAAATTATTTAAGCAAAGTCAATCCCCATTTCAGGATAAGAGGATGGACCAAAGGAGTTTGTGGGGCGCAGTCAGGCCCTGTATTTCCTTTTGTATCTTTGTTTACACACAGTATGGATTACACTAGGAGCATTTATAGTGGTTTTGATATACAGCTTGCAGCCTGCCATAGGTTGTTTGGGTTTGGCCGTTTCTGTGTCTCCTTTTAAGTCTATTTTTATTTTTTTTTACCTTTTTTCAGTACCAAAGCTATATTGAATATACAAAGACACTTCCACTGAATCCTTCCCCAGAGGTATTTGGAATGAATGCAAATGCTGATATTACCAAGGATCAGTCAGAAACACAACTGTTATTTGAAAACATTCTTCTTACACAGGTATGTAAAGAGCAGAAGTCACATGCTCTCTTACCACGACTTTCTGCTTTATCACCACATTAGTATGTTCAGATTTTTTTTTAGGTTTACTGTACCTTAGTGATGTGTCTCTGTTATGGTGAAATTACTGTTCCACTTACTCTTTTAAGGCTTTTGGAGCTTTGTATTATTCCTGTCTTCCTAAGGAAACATACTTTCTGTGATAGTGCAGTCAGCTTGCACATCTGCTACTCCCCTCCAGCTTTTAACAGTATTTAACTTTTTGAACAATTTCAATCATCTGTAAGCCAGGTACAGTCTAGAGATACTATAGTTCCTATAGCTGCATGAGGAAAATGGAAGAGCTGAATGTAGAGAGCAAGAGAGACACAGAGGGACAGTATATATGGCACTGCTCTGTGCTGTTTCACAGCAAGCGGTGCTGATGGTTACGTGAGAGAAGGGGGGAGAAAGACGGGTTTATAGTGGAAGCAGGATTTCAGAAAAAAAAAAGTTGACACAAACCTGCAAGAAACCAGATTTTGATGCTACTAAGCTAATAACTTCTTGCAATAATGTAGTAAATTCTGAAAGAAATTAATATCAATCACAGGGGAGGAGTGTTGGAGTGGCAAGTCCTTTAAACAATGCTCTGCTTTCCTGTATTTTAACTACTCACTCTTCCAAGTCCTCTCTCTTTTTCTCAAAATATCTCCAATTTTTTGTGTCTCTCTAGACTCAAGCATCTGGTGGTGGTGCAAAATTCACTGATGAAGTTGTTCATGAAGTCACAGGTGACATCCTGAGCAAACTTCCTCCAAATTTTGACATTGAAGCTGCAATGAAAAGATATCCAACTACTTACACTCAAAGCATGAATACTGTGCTTGTCCAAGAGATGGGGCGCTTTAACAAGTTACTGCAGACTATACGGGACTCCTGTGTTAACATCCAGAAGGCAATAAAGGTGAGCTGAAGATAACCTTTAAAGGCATATACCTAAAACCTACTCTGAGCTAGAAGTGCAAATACCTTAGAGAACTGACCCTGAAGTCTGATTCAGGTTGATGAGCCAAACATTTAAAGACTCTACATTCCAAACTGTTTTATCAATCTGTATCTGTCTCAAAAATGACAGGAGTACAATGGAATATTAAAAGTTCTATTGTGCCTACTACCAAAGCAGAACATTACTAACTACAGATCTGCTAACAAAGAAGAAATAACTAGGTTCACATCTGTTTTTCTGCCTCACTGGCATGAAAGACTGAAGCACTGCACACAACTTACAGATGAAAAGAGATCTCAATACGGTAGTAGCAAATTATTCCCAGTGAGGATTCCAGTTAAGATATCACAATCTAAAGGTGGTGTTTTTTCTCAATAGAAGGAAAAAACTACAGCTATGCAGAATACAGAAAAACATCAGTGAAAAAGGCAGGTTAGGTAATTTTTATTTATCCTATTTTAGGTTAAGACTGATGAGGCATTTAAAAAAACGACCTGCCTCCCTCAACCCCAGAAACCAAACAAACCAACTCACCCCTAAAAAGCACCACTAACAGGGACAGAAGCTGTGTTCAAGTCAAACTAAAAAATGAAAAGCCTGCCACTGTAGAATAAGGGACTTGCATCAATGTCACAACTTTGAGGAAACTTTGAATAATAGTAAGAGAGAGCAATTATAGCTAGTAAAACAGAAGTGCTCTGGGAAGACCATGTTTCTGAGGAAGGATGGTAAGGAAGTATTTTCCAGTATGGGCAGTTTTCTCCAAAAGAGGCTATGGGCCTTTTCCCCGACCAATCTAGCGAGTAACTTCCAGATCAGACCAAAGACAGCAGTAACTTTTTAGGAAATCTATGACACTGTTTTTGTTTTCAGCGTTGCTCCTGTTGGACTCAGCTGGAACTTCCTAGCAGTTGTTGGACAGAGCACTGATGAGTTTTGATCATTAGAAGAGGCCTTTTGGATATTTTCACATCTTCCTTTCCAAAATTTCTTTTAGGGGCTAGTAGTGATGTCTGTTGAACTGGAAGAAGTGGTAAACAGCATCCTGAAAGGCAAAATTCCAGGCCTATGGATGAGTAAGTCTTACCCAAGCCTCAAGCCTTTGGGCAGCTATGTAACTGACTTCCTTAACAGACTGAAGTTCTTACAGGTGAGCACACTCAATTTACAGAGATTTGTTCAATGTCACTAATTATTTTTGTCTCTCGATGTCAGGTGAGATCTCCACAAGTGAACACAACCATGCCTTGCTTCCGGTGAACAACTGACAGGGAAAATTCAGTTCATTTGTGCATCTGTTTCATACAGCCCTTTGTTCATGACAGCATCTAATGAAACACGATATTTTACCATACACCTTACGCCTCATGAAGAGGACTGCAGTACATCAGCCATACTTGTATGACAGAATTGGCTGATTTCACTGTGGGCCTCTTAAAACTGCATACAGATTTGGTAGTGTTAACTTGGAAAATACTCTTGAGTTTCTTTTTCAAGTGAGCAAAATTTAATTACTAAAACATTTTAGCACAAAATCTTGTGTCAAACGCCGAGCTTTCGGTACCATGCTGGAGACGAAAGCTGGATCAGATAGGGAGAATCAGTGGGGTTCTCTCACCTGTAAGAATTCGGATTCTCCAAAATGACTTTAAATGATTATCTAGAGCCTCAGCACCATTCTGTGGCTAAGCAATCCAACCAAATGAAGAAAACCAATCTCAAAGCAGGTTGCCTACTCTATACCTATTGTAAGCTGTCCAGATCTAGACAAAAGATTTACAGACAAAATAAGTAGATTAAAAAAGTTTTTGGACACACATCATTAAGTCGTCACACGGCAGTAACTTCCACTTCTTCCATCTGTAAGCAAGCCTGACAGCAGTACGTGTGAAGAACAAAAATGCCATTTCTTGAACAGAATCCAGAACAGAAATTCAACCTGTACAAACAGAAAACTGCCCACCGCTATAAAGATGTTTTCTTTATTTCTTGGGAGGAAAACTTACTAGTAGAGACAAGTAGTTTAGTTATCTTCATTGTAGTTCTCTGCAGTAGATAATTGTAGCAACATTTTTTTTAGACATTCTTAAAAACTGATGGCTGCAACAATCAGAAAAAGATCTTCCTGCATGCAGTAAATATTCACTATTGCAACGGATCTCACATATAACCAAATCAAAGGAAATTTGGCATTTTTTTAAAATCATTTTCATACAGAGGCCTCCATGGTATAAATTATTCAAACCAAACCGAAACCCAACCAACCAAAAAAATGTCCGTACAAAACCAAAACCTGTCCAACCTCCAAATCATAAGAAGTTTAATTAGGACACGTATCCTCCTCAGGAGGAAATCATCCCTCCTTGTCTTCAACTTCCTGTATAAACTTGGAGCATGTTTAACAGACTTACTCTAAGTTTTTCACATAAGCGAAGTATTTCTAGGCAACGGCGGTTTGGGTTTTTGTGGGTTTTTTTTGTATGTGTGTGTTTGAAGGTGTTTCTGTGTTTCATCGTTGTTTTGGTTTGATTTTTAAAACAGAAGCTGGGACTATTTTAAAAAGACACGGCAAACGTCCAAAGTTCTGCTATTTTCAGAAAAGAAAAACAAACAATCCTGGATTCACAAAGGGAGAAATTACTTCTGCTGTAATTCTAGAGGGTATTTGCTTTCCTAAATACTATAAAACACAAAAGTCAATTATTTTCTTTTCTCTTCCTCTTTTGCTGCAGCTGTGGTATGAAAATGGAACTCCACCAGTCTTCTGGATTTCAGGATTCTTCTTCACTCAAGCATTCTTAACAGGTGCCCAGCAGAACTATGCCAGAAAATACACTATTCCAATAGACCTACTGGAATTTGACTATGAAGTGTTGGAAGATAAGGAATATGAAATTGCTCCTGAAGATGGTAAGTAAATGCACGACAATTATCTGCCTTTACTGATATATTCAGATGAAAACATTAATTCACACAGAATCCAAGAATGGTAGCAGTTGGAAGAGACCACTAAAGATCATCAAATCCAACCCACCTGCTCAAGCTCAAGCAGGTTCAACTTGATCAGGTCACATAGGAATGCATCCACATGGGCTTTGAAAACCTCCAAGGACGGAGACTCCACACCCTCCCAGCCCGCTCCAGAGCTCCATCACCCTCAACATTAAAGAAGTTTATCCTTAAGTGGAACTTTTTGTGTTCCAGCTTTTGTCCATTAGCCCTAGTTCTATCACTGCAAACTACAGAAAAAACAAGTGTCGCCTCATCATCTTTCAGATACTTTTAAGTATTAATGAGATTCCCCCTCAGTCTCCTCTTCTCTAGACTAAACAGCTCCAGGTCCCGCAGCCTTTCCTCTCAAGAAGGATGCTCCAGTCTCCTGATCATCTTGGTGGCCCTGTGCTGGACTCTCTCCAGGAGTTCCCTGTCCCTCTTGAGCTGGGGAGCCAAGAACTGGACACAGGACTCAAGATGAGGCCTCACCAGGGCAGAGCTGAGCGGGAAGAGAACCTCCCTTGACCTGCTGGCCACACTCTTAATTTGTAGACTCAAGAGTTATACAGTTAATAAATTAATCTGGAAAACATGCACACTGCCCTGCTCACCATGAGATGCACAAAAAGTGAAGGGTTGAAATACTATTTAAGTCCTTAAGAACTGCTGACATCAGTTCACCTCATTTCATCCCTTTGCACGTGGGTATGAATAACACTGACAGAAGGGATGCTTTACCCCACAACAGATCAAACTTTCATTTAAATATTGAGCTTGCCCATTTATTTATTTGTCTCACTCCATTAGCATGTACATCTGAAGATTCCCTAATTCCCTAAGCCAAGGACATTTAGTAGAAGAGCTTGGTATGCTACTTTATCCCTAGAAAAACATCTTATGGACATCATCACAATGTGCAATAGGGGACTGCTATAAAGGAGGAAAAGCCCTATTTTTTTCTTTAACTACGTTATTACATATTACTTACTTGTGAATACATGTTAGCTTGCCCCTCCTCAGAAAAAGTTAAACTGAACTCTTCTTAATAGTTCAAAAAATAATTTTCTGAGGATCATTTTGACTGGAAGTTGTGTAAAAAAGAAAGGCTCGCATAGGAGAGCCATGTCCAGTCAGTTTCAAGTAATTTTCTGTTAGCGGTGTGTTTATTTTTTGTTTCAGAAGGTACAGTTTTTAGTCTAAAGAGCAAGAAAGTACAAGTTTGATAAAAAAAAACAAGCATTGCTCTTAGGTTTTTCTTCTTGAGAGCTGACAGAATGACATGTAAAAATATATTTATGTTTTTCAAACAATTAAAAGACTTTTGCCTCCCTTAATGAACTGCTTTAGAAAGGTATAACCAAGTGGCAATCTGAAACATAAGCAATGAAAAAAATGTGAAGACTTGATGATATAAACAGTCTTTGACTAGTTAATAAACTAAACATGAGCCAGCAATGGGGCCTTGTGGCCAAGGCGGCCAATGGCATTCTGGTTTTAGGTTTTTTTGGATGCATCAAGAAGAGTACAGTCAGCAGGTCAAGGGAGGTTCTCCTACCCCTCTGCTCTGGAGCATCTTCCTTATGAGGAAAGGCTGTGGGATCTGGGGCTGTTTAGACTACAGAAGAGGAGACTGCAGGGGGGATCTAATTAATATTTACAAATAGCTAAAGGGTGGAGATGGGGCACCCCTTTTTTATTGTAACTCGTGACAGGACAAGGGGTAATGGGATGAAGCTGGAATACAAAAAATTCTGTATAAATATAAGAAAATCTATTTTACTGTGAGGGTGAGGAAGCCCTGGCACAGGCTGTCCAAGGGAGGATGTGGAGTCTTCTTCCTTGGAGGTCTTCAAAACCCACCTGGACATGTTCATGTGTGACCTGATCTAGGTGGACCTGCTTCAACAAGGAGGTTGGACTAGATGATCTCTAAAGGTCTCTTCCAACCCCTTCCATTGTGTGATTGTATGATAACCTTCCAGTTTGGAAATATTTGAAACAAAATATGTAGTAGAACGTACAGAAAACTTTATCATAATGACAACTGTAAAAATAGTGTCCTGTGTGACGAATAGTCACTAATCTTTAATCTCTGTCACTCAATATTCAGAAAAAGCTGGATACACTGACATCACTGGACATTTTAACTTTACAGAATTGGAATCTATAACAAGTGTAAGAAAGAGTTATTTGATCATCACTTGGATCACACAAAATTGAGAGACAGTCCCCCACACTCAGCGACCTCAGAGTTCACCAAGTACGCTGTACTTTGAGAGCTGCTGCTCTCAGCTGGAAGGCTTTCATTTAATATCTGTTTTTTCCAATCGATTCAGGGGTCTACATTCAGGGATTGTTCTTGGATGGAGCACGCTGGGACAGACAAACTAAGAAGCTAGGAGAATCTCATCCAAAAGTCCTCTATGATGCAGTACCTGTGGTTAGTATCTTTCATTTGGTGACATTTTATAGCATATACCAAGAAATACTGTACAGAATTAATTCTCTTAAGTTCCAGTTTTGAAGGAAGTAAATGCTTTGTGTTGAAATAGCAATTCGGAGGAGATGAGTACCCTCTGCTCGTAATGACAGTGACAGGAACTTTGGTTTGTCATATTTTGGGAGTGGAAACAACAACCAGGATTACAGGGCTGTCTGTTCAAAAGCAAACAACACAAAAAACCAACAATGTCAAAACACTTTGACCAAGCTGAGACCATTTCCCTATTTTTTTTTTAACCGAGATGAGAACAATTATTATTTTTTACTGCAGATATGGCTAAAGCCATGTAAGAGAGCAGACATTCCACAGCGACCGAGTTACCTGGCCCCTGTGTACAAGACAAGCGAGAGAAGAGGGATCCTGTCAACCACGGGCCATTCCACCAATTTTGTCATCGCAATGACTCTCCCTTCAGACAAACCGCAAGAGCACTGGATCAGACGGGGAGTGGCGTTGCTGTGTCAGCTCAACTCGTAGGCCTATCACCACTCATGGAGATACGTGCATTTTTCAGATTATTTACAAAGGATGCATGTCAGGCCGGAAATGCCACATAAAGAGAGAAATCAGAATGAGATTGTTTACGACGTTGCATTTGTGCTTTCCCTGAGATTTGAAACAAAATACTAACACGCATATGTGTGCAATAAAACCTTATAAAAGCCACCAAAAATATCTGCTCCTTGTTTAATTTTATTTCCTGAAGGCTCCTTATTTATAAGGAACATACATAAAATGAACACAACACTGTTGACAATGAACTAAACAGCATTTGATCATATCCAGCTTTATAAAACTTTTAAAAATGATTTAATGATAACAAAAAGACTGATAGCTCAGCAACTTATAGGATCATAATCACATTTTAAACCATTGACTCAATTGTTAATGGGGAGGGGAAAGGAAAAGAAACATTAAAAAAAAAAATTCACACCGCATCCAGCAACTACGGTATTTTCTAAGCATAATCACAGCGGATTGAGTGCAATGTGATCTACATCAAAACTTATACGGGATGTCACACAGTGACAGCATCGTAATATACAAGTAACATTTATGCCCTCCAACAAATACAAGTTAAATGAGACTGTGGATTCAAACCGAATGGAATGTTGAAGCCGAGTAGAAATGTAGTGGAATTCAGATTGTCTGTAACATGACTCAAAAGCGTTCCGTTGGAATCATTTGGAATTCAATACTGGTAGAAACATACAGAAGTCCCAGCTGTTACACTGCTCTTCATAACTTGTAATAAATAGCAGAAAATAAAACAACTCATATTTAATGAAAAATACAGTACCTACCTTCCAGGACCACGTTATTCCCTTGTTTGAGGATGGTCTTGGAAGGAAGTTAACTGTTCGTCTACAGAGGCAGTGAGTTAAGCTATAACCATATTCCAACTGATAGAAAAGTAAATATACTACATAAAATCTTCATTTGAAAAGAAATAAAGGAAATAAACTTTTAGATATGATTTGTCAAAATCTCAGTTGAGCCACGTTATGTGAACCCCTTAGACTTGAACAGAATCAACAGAAGAGGAAAATTAAGACTCAGTTTAATACAGAAGAAACATAGGTTCTTTAACCTTAGATCCTTAGAAGGTATCCAGTTAGTTCAATCTCTTTGAAAATGGTACTTGGTGACCTAACATTTGCACTATGAAAAAATGTCACCCAGGATCTTTACACTGCAGAAATTCAGTAATCTCAAGATAATATCAGTGTGTTTGCTAATTAGAGTCCAGTGGTAAATGTGTTTAAAGAAGAAAAAAAAAAGAACATTGGAGTCCAGAACATCAAATACCTATGTACTTGAACTCTGGGCTTTTGGCTTCTTCACTAAAGAAACTGCAACATTCCTTGAAATGGACCCTTAATACTGCTTCTTGATACCGCATTAGGAAGAAATACTGGCAAGAACCAACTGCTATCTTGAAAATATGTGAGCTGCTCATGGCAAAATTCAAATTGACCAACAAAGCTTTCAAAAGTAAAGGGCCTCAGGAAACACACATTACCTTGAAATGGAATGAAGATACCAACTGGCTCTCATTAAAGGCATTAGGATCAGTTTTTGTAGCAGCTACACTGGCACCAAGCAGACCAAAACAAAACTTACAGCACATAGTCAAAATACAGCTTTTACCTGGTATACACATAAAAGAAGACAACTGGTACTACAGAATCAACTTGCAATCCTCACAAACTCACGTTTTTTTTTTAAGGAAATGAGTACAAGAAGAACTAACTCATGTCTGGCAATATAAGTATATCAGCACAACCTGATGTAGGACAGCTGATCTCACCAAGTTAAGGCCCAATTTTTCAGTCTATCCTTCCAAATTACACATACCACGGATCTATCACATCTGCTTTTTGATCATCTAATTTAAATAATAAAACTGTAAAAAAATATTATAGAAATGAACTCCTTTATACTGGAAATAGAAATCTTCTTACATCCTCTACTGCCAGAAATGGCTGGTGCTACAATGTCTGATATCAAGGCATTGTAGAAACAGATTTTGGTCTGATATTACAGCATTATAAATAACCTACCAGTACTACGTACACAGAGCATAAATGGACCTTTGTGCCCAGGTTCAGTAACTAGCATCTTTCACTTTGGATTGTTTTAACATGAACAGGGAAAAACAGTCCAAAATAAGTGTTTAAGAAAAAAAAAAACACAGCTCATAGAAGAAGGAGAAATTCCCATACGGATTCCCTGGTAAGAGTTTGCACAAATTCACAGCCACAATTCTTCAGTAGTTTATGCTGCAAGTGGCACACAATACACGTTTAGCATCTGTAAAAAAGAACCAGAAATAGCTCAATAACTCCCCCAACGTCAGAGATTTCCCCAAGCTAATACTAATTCTACTGCATTTTCCTACTAATGTCAAGGAATAAACATCAAATAAATCTTAGTCAGGAAAAACATCAAACTGATCCTCAACAGAAGACGGCTCTTTGCAGTGTGTATTGCAACAGTGTGCCTCCTTACACACGAACTTTATAATGATGGTGATACAGCTTAATGCATTATTGAAAAATTAAAACATCACTTAGTTTTTGGGTTTCCGTTACAAAATTTGAACCAGCATAGTGGTTTCCACTCGTGCTGTTGTCAGACTTCATACATTTCATACGCTATGCAGAAGAATTAGCACAGAATTAATAGATTTACACACACAGACACATGTGCATATATATACACACACATATATATACATGAGTAGCTGTATGTATCTATACACAGATACCGAGAGACGTGTATGTGTTACTTAAGACTTATGTGGCACTAAAAGCTTACTCAGGTTCTTTGCAGAGGTGCAAATTTCAGCCATAATATTTTCTGGGTTCTGTTCAACTGTGCTAACAAAACGGTACTTTCCCAAAAAAGCAGATCACTGTTTTTTTTTAAAGCAAGCAGTGCTCCCTATGTAGGACACTGAACTTGGCATTCATTTATCATATTTAGTACTTCCTAATTGTCAATTACTTAAGAGTTTAGAAGATCCTTTGGGAAATGTCATCCGACTTGAATTAGAAAAAAAGGCAGAAGTTAATTGACACGGAAATGCATATGCTGTACTTGTGTAAGCAGTGCAAGTCACTGCTTCTCCTCTGAGCAACATGCATACAGTGAAACAGTGCAGACTCAAAGCCATATAGTAACATTACTGGAACCTCAGTGATTACCAGAATTAGGTCAAAACTGGATGTCAAGCACAATTTTATCTTCATAGAGGGCAATCACCAGCATGATGGCAAATCCAAGAAGCAGGCCTAGATTCTGAAGTATGAACTGCCCCACTGGACAATAACCGTGCTCTTCATTATCTCCATCTCCATGAAGCATTTCTGGAAGCTGAAAGGAAAAACAGTTTAGAAAAGATATTTCACCTCTGTTCCCTTTATACATGGGGCAAGGTTACAAGATGATATTTGTCAAGAATAAACACTCCAGAATTCAGTTATAAAAGAATACAGTAAGACATAGCTTAAACTCTACCTAACCACTACATTTGGTAAAAGGATGGTTGCATCGTGTGTTTACAAAACAAACTAAAAATGCCTTTCCTTTGGACTTTTTTTTTATTTACTGGATTGCTCATCTACTTGGACTTTTAAGTTCCTCAAGATAAGGAGCAGCTCAGCATTCTTTGAGTTGTGCTCTTTGAAGTTCTTTTACTGAACTTTAACTAAGTCATGCTCAAATAAACATAATAAAGTGCTTTGACCATTTCTACAGTAATTGCATTACTATAAATATACCCTTTATAATGACTTGGCTGATTAACTTGGGCATTCATTTATCATGTTATATACGCAAATTCACATACCTCTCCCTTTTAAATACAGGAATAATAACTACAAGTAATTCAAAAGAAATCCCATATAATGTTATAAAAAGTTCTCAAAGATCTGGATATTCCTTATATCCCTCACCAACGAAGGAAAGTCAAATATTACTGACAAAAACAACAAATAAATAGTAGCAGACTTGAAAGATGTAAAAATAGATTTTATGAAGTATCTAACAAAGCCACCCACGCAGAAGAGAAATAACGTTTTAAAAATAAATTAATTAAAGAAACCATGAGGTAAACAGAGAAATTCCTTCAAGACACATTTAGTACATAAAAAGATAATACAGAATAAAATGGAAAAAACTTGAGGTAGTACACAGCTCAAGTCTCTATTTATTGCTCTTCGTTAGATAGGAGAGAATAGTTTTGGTTATTCTGAGCACCTGAATACAGCACAACACAGAATGACAAATTTTCAGGGCATCAAATCCACTAAAAACCCAAATATGTTAATCATCTGGTCTGGTATTACTGTATCTCAAAAAGATATGTAAAGCTTACAAGTACTTTGACCCACTGACTACTGAAACAGAAAAAAAAAACACAACACAACAAAAAAACTGATCTAAAAAATGTTTATCACCTACACAATAGACCAGGCAGCTTAACAGCAAGCACCATGCCAAATTACAGAGTACCCTTGAGTCATAAAAAGAAGCAACTGCAGACTTTACAGTGCCAAATATTGCCATATAGCTCTCCTGTTGGCAGGCAGTATTTGTTGCAGAATTATTTCTTTCTTTTTAATAAATCAGATTTGTGGTCACCAAGTAATACAAAACCTAGCTAGAGCATTGTGTTACTGCCAAGTCTCACCTTCGTGTTTCTTGATCTGCGTGTAATTCAAGTTTTGTGGCCAGCATCTAGAGAGACGGAATATTCCTGTTCCAAATCTAAAGATGCTCTTAATAGTCAAAGACTATTTTGGCATCTGTTTCAAAACCTAGGAAGGTCACAGTACTCTGTCTCCGTTACATCCAAGGTTTCTGGTCACAGATATGAAAAAGGAGTGTACGATGAACAGAAGTGCAAGTCGCTACAGATAGCAACAGCTGCCGCTCCCAAAACTGTGGAACAAAGACTAACCACAGAGGTAAATTTGCAGAGGTCAGAACAGCCGAGACAGCTTCTGCTGATACCAGTAAACACAGCGGAACCTGAACTCACGCTTTCAGCAGTCTTCATAAATGCTTCAGTGATACCACTGAGGCTGAGAAACCACAGACTGAGCAGCCACAGCCAGGAACTGGCAACTACTAACCATACCATCGCAGCAAAGGGGAGAGGGATCTTAGTAACATCAGCCGCTTTAATTGGCACTGGGGAAATAATCCCACACCACAGCAGACATCTGACAGCCTCATAGACAGGGATCTGACAAAGATGTGATGCTGTTTCAGTGAGAATCACTGAAACTAGAAGTCTGTCTGTGGCTTCATGTTAACTGACAGCTGCATGCCTGCCTGTTTCAACAAGTGAGCCGGTGAGAGTTAAACATCACACATTTCACTCCCGCACCAATTAACTTTTGAATAAGCTGCTAAAAATGTGGTTTGAAAACAGGATGGTCAGCAAAAATATATGCAGGAGAGCAGAACTGGCTAACACAGCTAAGGCAACAAAATCTCTAAAGAAATTTGGAAAACTGAAGAAAATGCGTGGTTTATAATACTTCAGAACAGTAAAATATTCTATTATATGCACAACTGAAACAGGCTCGGTCCTCATTCCAAAACACTCTACTCTCTCATTTCGCTACAGTAATGTCATGAGGTTTAAACAAAGTCTCTGCTGGCACATCACTCAAAGCCGTGTTAAAATCAGTCAAAATACAGTTAAGTATTTTTATGTAAGCAGGATGTAGCCATACCAGGTGATCCTAGTAGCAATGTACTGATAGTAAGTAGATGGCTGCTTAGTCTATTTAGGGAGAAAAATAACAGCTGTTGAGGAAGCTTGCCTCTGCTTTAGATTTCTGTACTAAGAAAGAGTAGTCTGTGAATGAAGCAATGGAAACCCAAGGAGCCACTGCACCAAAAGTTGTCTGAAACCTTATCAAGTAAAGCTTTAACTAGGTTGGAGTGTCTAGTTTTTTTGGTTAATAATTTAAATCAACAGGAGATCTGTTTTTAAAATTCAGGAAAGTGACACATCTTTTTCTCTGAATATTAAAAAGCAGAAAGAACCTTACAAAATGCCCCCGAAATAAAACGCAATCTCATTATTATTATTAGGCTTGAGAAAGACAAGAAGTGAGAAAATGGATTTATTTAATACATCTCTGAAGCAGCTTAGGAGAGAAATCAGGATTCAATATGGACATGTGCACAACTGCATTGCTGTCTGAAGTATCTACTGTGTACACACAGTAAATATAACGTACCTAGAGCTTCTTCCAGCAGCAGCATTTACGACTTCTTTCTTTTTCAAACATGCTAATCACCACAAGAGCTATGTATTACCAGCTGCTCATCCTAAAGGTTCAGACTAAGCTTTCCAGAATCAAATATGTGACAAATTTTGGTGAAGAACAATTCTAAATAGTGGATGGAACTCCAATATCTGGTGCCCCATCCACAAAACCAGACAATAATCCTATTTTTATTAGTGGGAAGTTCTTAGTTTATTACTGGGAAGTGTGTCTTTCCCAGCTCCCTGCAGTTCCTGTATTTTAAGAAGAGTCACTGGCAGACCTCAAGTAGCAGTAACCCAAATGGGCAAACAATTGTAAAACTCCACTATATCTCTCAAAGTATCTGCAACATTTTTCAAAAGCCACAGAACTCAAACAACTGTCTACTGTCTACAGATGTGTGTTATAACAAAATCGTTCAGCTGTAGGTGCCATTTCATGTCCTAGGATTCCCACATGGAATAGAAAAACAACATAGAATGTCAACAACCTTACCATGTCAACCAGCGCCACGTAGAGGAACATGCCTGCAGTGACGGCAAAGATCCACAGGGTGATGTTGTTGGCATACTGTCCCACTGCAGTGCCAATCAGCATCCCCACGTATGCCATCATGGCTGACAGCAGGTTGTACACAATAGCTTGCTTCACTGTCATACCTGCTTTAAGCAGCACAGCGAAGTCACCTACAATGGAGACGGAACACAGGGCTTTAGTATCAATGCTTCTTGGGAGAGTAAGCAGATAAATTAGTCTACATATACATCTCACCAATGCAAGGCATTCCCAAAGCCAAATGCTGCTACAGAGGCTGAAAGGAAGACTGGGCAACAGAATATGACAAGTCTTTAAGAATTTTGTTTATATGCAGCAACTTCTTGATTGAAATATATTTTAATATAGTTATAATATATCCGTCATGCTGTCAGAAAGGTAAGAGTGGTTCACGGTTAAAGGTAAATGGAAGGGTCTAGATCTGGTCCTCCCACAGAGAAAACATGTGTTCTTACAGACTTGCCTTCAGAGTTCTTCATGCCACATAAAACCAGAGGTTAGTTTTGATCAATACCCATGAAAATTCCTCTCAGCAATACAGCTATATATACCTCATTCTACAAATTCAAGGGGATGATATAACAAGATGTCAGTCCCTACGGAATGTGTCCATGGATTTGAGAGATCCAGCACTGGGAAATGGAAGACTTACATCTGGAAATAATGCCTTCACACCCGTGCCAAATCAACTTTCTGGTTTAAAGACATGCCAGGTTAACTTGTTTTGTTTTGTATTCAGGACAGCCCTGCTGAAATTGTTGATAAACGCAGATGATCTATAAAGATTGATACAATCTAGAAAGATTTTACTCCCTTCAAACTGAACTCTTGCGAATACGACAAGTGATAAGCACATCGGTTTATATTGCAATCCTTTATATCCTGCAGCAGCTTCCCTTGATCAACATTGTCAAACCACAAACATCTATTATTTCCCATCTGTGCCCATTACTTACTTTATACTTAATATCTGCCTATATAAAGTGCTTTTAACTCATCACCTCTAAGGGTTTTTTAAGTAGTTGCTTTACCTTACTTTTGGTCATTCAGAGCTAGCAGCTCATCAAGCAAGCAAGCTAGCTGTGAGGACATACAGAGTTTAATCTATCACAATTTTTCATTACTGGCAAAACGACTTCTTTCTCTGGCTGCTGTTTTTTAAGTCTTGGGGTGCACTAAAACTTCATGCAATGTGCCTTATGTTTCACAGGATAACAACAGATTTCATCATCGTTAGCTAACCCCAAGAAGAAATTCTTCAATTAGGGGAGAAGAATGGATAGCACTGGCAACAGTGCCTACAGGCTTTATCCTAAAGAGGCATCCACATTTGCTGGACTCAGAACAATTGGTACAAAGCATCTTCTGGAGATCTCCAGAATGGATTTTACTTACATAAACTTGTGTTTACTCATGTACCTCTACTTAACTTTGTCTAAGACAATGCTGAACAGAGTAGTGTCAAACTCTGTATAAAATGCAGAGGTAGAAGATGAAAATGTAAAACATGGGGGAAAAAAAGGTTAAAATGGTAAATCACCAAAATGTAAAAGAGATGTAACACATTTGCTCCTAAGGACATTTTAAAAAAGGTCTTCAAAATGCTTCACTGAACTCCTGCAACTAGATATCTGCCAACATAATCCTGTTTTAATCTTCTTATGTACTCTGAAGCAATAGTGCTCCGTTACTCTCTGAAGTTCTGGTCACCTTTGCAGCATCTGTATTACATTATGCTTATCAGGATAAGTGTCACAACAGGTTTCAGATAAATATTTTTTACAGATTAGGAGACTGCACACATCAAGTTTCTAGAATTAGTTACCTAATTCATGGGGAAGCTCATGACAAAACACTGCTATAGATGTACTAATGCCTCCTGTCAGTCCAGCACTAAAAGCGGCTCCTAGAAGACAAAAAGAATTTCAAATGATATTTTACTGTTTTCAAGTCAGAAAATTTAATCATCAGACTTTCTAGAATTTACAATCTTCTGTTAGAATGTACATTCTAAATTTTTTTGGTTTTTCATTTTGTCTGTGTCCTGTGTGTATATAAACTGAAAACACTGGAAGTATCCTGGACGTGCATTGTCACTGCATACTTTACTACTCAGTTTATCTGAAAGACAAATTCTATGAGAAGAGGATACGACTGAGCAAGAGAGACACAAAGTCAACAAGCTTAATAAATCACAGCACTTTTACTTTTGTTACAAATTCTCAAGAATATCGGCACACAAGAATGCACGTAAGCAACAGTATAGCTGTCTCCAAATACATCTTTCCAGGTTGGAAATCCAAACTAATATTTAAACCCATAACCCCTCTCTTTTCCTTATGTTCATCTGTAGAGCAACATTATTAAGCTGGAATACCTGGAAAATGATAAGGAGGAAAATATCGGCATAAACCTCATCCAGTAATTTTTGTGTAAGCTAGTATCATTCAATCAAGTTTAAGCTCATACCTTAATTAATTATCAGATCAAAAAACCAGTACTAAACTTCTATACTGTAGCAGAGAAAAAGCACAAGAGAGCCTGCAGTGAGCAGTCAAAACAGGCAAAATAAAGTAGAAATCACAATCTGAACACAGAGTGGAAATTTAACTTTCTTCTGGATTCCTCGTAACTTGATATATTAAAAAGATGAACATTTTACCAAAAAAGATGCATCTGTTTGGGCTTGACATAGGAATATTTACAAATGGAGTTTCAATACGGTGAAGTTCTCAACAGATAGCATAATGATCCTTGTACAAAGTGGAGAAACTGTAGTGGATTCCATTGTTAGCTCCAGACCCTAGTAAGTAGCATATTCTCCATCCTTCAAAATGGGTATGTTCTTTCTGCTAGTAGATCAGAACCCTGTGTACTCTTAGTGGCTACTTTCGTTTAAAAAACAAACAAACATAACTGTCAATACTCTCACCATCATTTTGATTTGTAGGACATATATTGAAATTACTGTGTTTTACAGTTCAAATTGCACAGAGAGGTTTATGTGAATCAAAGTTTGTTTAATAGATTTAATAAAATCTTTGGTACTTCAATTTCTTCTACATTTAGCTAGAAATAACTCTGAACAGAAATACTGACCATAAGCCAGAACAATACTTACCTCAAATGAAAATTAAATCCTCCAAAGAAGTACTTTAAAAACAAATTTCTGTTCTTACAATTACTGTATCGTTCTATGTATTAAAAATAATAAATTGTATTAGTATTACTAATATAAGACCGAAAGAACTTACTTATTATTCAAACACGAAGACCCAAATAACAAATGTGTATTACATGTACTTCACATGTCATGAGGAAGTTTATCTGCAGCTCTTAATTTGGCAGAGGTTGCTACTGTCACTTTACCAATACAGTAATCTTTGTGGAAGTAGTCAAAGAATATTAACTAAAAGTAGACTATTACAATTGATAGCCTTTTAATTTCTACTCTGAAGGAAATTAAACAATGCTAGTAACCAGAGAGGCTAACTGGAAGCCTTACCTGTAATCACTGATAAGTAAAATGTTACCAAAGTTACTAAAGGTAAGAAGAAACTGTTCAGTGCTTTTGCTTACCGATTGCTAAGCCATCACTGAAGTTGTGAATGCCATCTCCCATAATTACCATCCAAGCAATATTAGCTATCCCAGTGTCTTTCAGGTCTTTTCCAGAATGACAGTGTCCATGGGAATGATGGGAATGTTTGTGATGCCAGTGGTGACTGTGTTTTCTAGCTATCATTTTATCTTCTCCATGGCTGTCATACTCTGAATCATGAAGGTCATGCTCTTGAGGAGCACGTGAGACATCATTGTGGGAATGGTGCATATTATTGTCCTCTTCTACAGACAAGAAATTTTTGGGAGGGGATTCCAGTTGGCCATCTAAATCAGTTAGTTCAGTTTCATTGAGTCGATCTTCAGATAAAACTGAGTCATCTGCTCCTACATTAAAGCCAGAGGGGAGAGACACCACATTAATTCTTATTTAAAGTATCACCAGCAACTTCTGCATCATTGAGCTATGAATTTAACAGCTTTGTGAAAACAAAAGTAGTATTTTATCACATCCCAAGCTAGTAACTTCATTCTACTAACTTTGTTCATTCATCCAAAAAAATCCAAATCTCTTGATGCTCCTCTTTTTGACTAATTTGCATGTACAGCATATAGAAGTTTCCACTAGAAAGCACCAGCACTGTATCCGTAGCACACAAAGTTTTAGCCCCAACTAGACTTGTGTCTATAATTTTACTACTAACAAAGTTTATGGATCAACATTAGAAAAGGACAGCTGCCATCATGTACTCCATGTTATTAGAAGCAAAATATAACATAGCATATATAATATAGCATATAACAGAAACAAACAAAAATCTTTCTATGTTCTATGCCAATGTCCCAAATCCCAGTTTCACTTGTTCCAGTAGAGAAGGCTACAGTCCTAACTCTTCCACTACAAATCATACACATTAACACAATTGTATTTGTATAAATACAGCCTGTGGATTCTTCATCAACAAATTAATTCAGCAGCCATACAGGCAACAAAAAGGGAAGGTTATGCGGCAACTTCCTACCTTCACCCTTTCAAGAAGGGTGCTATGGCACTCCTGGTTACACACTGTGTGAGCAGTCAGACTGTCTGTCACAAAGGAAGAGCATGTGAAAGTTGCTTTGGATACTTCGGAAATATTCGCAACACTTGGTTTTATTTATGAAAATAAATTAATTTCATTTAGCCTTCTCAGCCAAACTATAATGGGTCAGAGGCTTAAATCTTCAAAGTGAAAGAAACCTCCCTTTTCAGGTTGTGCGTGTTTGTTTTTTAGCTAATTTTTGCCAGGGCTGAGCTAGTCAGGCACAACTTAAACCAGAAAACACCCTCAAAACAAACAAACAAACAAAAAAAACCTCCCAAACTACAAAGAACCACAACCACTGAAAACCTGACTGCTTCAGAAGTCTGAGAACTATTTTTATGGCATATTACTGAGCGCTCTCAGATCTAAGGAAAACAAAATTAAAAAAACCCAAAAAACCAGATTTAATAGGGAAAGCCTAATAAGTCTTATTAACAATGATTTGCATAATAGCAGCAAAACTGTACATGAGGTTACATGCTACTGCCATAGATTACATGCCATTACTTCGAATCTCATGATCAGAGAAAATTCTCAAGATAAATACCCACCTGCAAGGGGTCTGAGCTGAAGCCAGTCAGCATCTGGTCTGTTATTTAATTTGTGATCAGAAAGTTTCCTTCCAATTGGTGATTCTTCAGTCTGTTTTTTCTTGCACCATTTCTGCTTACTCTGCAATGAGATAATATCTGGTTTGTGAAAGGCCATCAATGAAAATAAAGAAGCTGAAATGTCCCAAAATGTCTTCAAAATAGACTAAGTTAATCTTTCTTAATATGTCTAACAGAAGTATGTGACTAAAGAATACTAATCTTTTTTAAGGCTCAGCGATGATATCCATCCTAGTGGAAACTCTTAGCTACCTATCACACAATGTCACTCTCAATATTTCACTTCAGTAAGAGTACATTAGGAGTACATTGCTCTAACAGCCCGGAAACACATGCATGCAGTTACTAGACTGCTTACTTTGTTCAAGAAAGCAAGCATGCAGCAAGAACAGCTCCTCTAATTTGGTCAACTATAATGTTTCTTTATACTCCTATAACTTCCTTGTTTTATCCTTTAGAAAAAAAAGCTTGCAACTTTCCTATCTGCAGCCCGTACAACAGAAGACCAGAGATTTGCCAAAGCAACATTAATTCAATTATTTAATTAATCTCAAAGAAGATATGCCCTATGTGAGTTTTTATTTCTTTATCAGATCTACAAAACTCTGTCTCTGACACAGAAAATCCACTGCTGTCTATCCAGCTGAGGCAGCAAGTCTGACATGAAAACAGGGAAACTAAAAAATTTGCACATTCTTTTTCCAAGATGGAGTTAGGTTTCACCAAAATTATTTTCTCCTGAAAGCTGAATGACAGGGGTCAAAGTAGAGAGTGTGTGTATATATA
>WBNH01003960.1:0-21803 GCA_013401255.1 Urocolius indicus
ATTCTGTTTCTATGATTCTATGAGAGCCAGGTGGACTTCCTCAAAGACCATACACTCAGAACTAACCAGAAGGGCTTATGAACTCCTGGCCACAAGTTTAAGCAAACAATCCCTATGGATTTAAAAAAACAGCAAAAAACCATCAAATAATTACATCCCAGCAGGGAAAGATGATACAGTTTACTGTTCATGCTGCTGAACAATGAAAATCTCAAGCCTTTCCGATTGATTTGATAATTCTGATTTAAAATCCACTTAATACAATTCCAACGAGATCATTGGTCAGACTGTATGAGGTTTGGTCAATACTTGCAACTTGCATTTAAATAAAAGGCTCATATCCAGTTATACAAACAGTGACACCTTGGTTTGTAACCACACTGTTGTCAGGTTATTCAGAAAAAGACAGCCTAGCCTAAATCTCAGAAGTTAAGCCAAGGGCTCCTGTCCAGCTGCTCAGATCAGACTGGGAATACCTAGTGTGGCAGGTTTGCACCATCAACCAAGCACTCAGGCCCGACTGATGTGCTGCTGGGGGAAGCCAGCCATCCCCCTGGCTCCCTGTGCTTCCCGCAGCTGCACGCAGTAGCAGAGCAGAGCTGCTCTTTTCTACAGCACCTTCAGCTCTGACACTCTCAGAGGGCAGGGGCAGAGTGTGAAACACAGAGTGACAGAGGAGGCTGCCATGAGCTGCAAGGTATTTTCAGAGTGAAAGATCCAAATGGCTCCTCATCTACCTCCAATGACTGGTAGGAATCATCTGCCCAACAACAACATTCCTCAGTCAAAGGCATCTGTGCCTCTGTGCCTCAAACAAATCAAACCAGGCTAGACAAACCTGTTTCAACCCAGATGATAAAAGTATATCCCTCCAGAGCACCCTTTGATGCCCAGCTGTGATGCTGAGTTTGTCAGCACAGCACCGGCGTAGTTGAGCAGCTGCCACATCCCCACGGCTCTTGGGAGCCCACCCATAGGCAGAGAAGAAAGGAACAGAAGGGCTCTTTTCCACCTTGGCAGGTTTGCTGCAGAGCATGATAGGTCAGAGCTGCATGATGGTGTGGAACCAGTGTGGGAAATGTTCCTCTCTCCCTTCTGCAAAAATAAAAATTACTGAGTAAGACCTGGAGCCCAGTCTCAACAGCACAAGGGTGCGACACGTTACCCAGTGCACGCAGCGCACAGTCTGTCATCCTTTCCACAAGTGTGACAACTCTGCCTCAGGTTCTTTTTCTGCTTTTCTCACCATGGCATTGATTAAAACCCCTGCCTGTGACATCAGGAACACTTCTCTGCCAGAGGAAGAAGACAAACAGCTAGCTAAATTTAGGTCTTCCCTCAACCATCTGACCACCAACCAGGGTCTGTGCACATCATATCACTGCTGATAACTCAGAAGAAATCAACTGCAGATGAAATCAGTGGCAACAAGTTTGCAAATAGTCTGTTTGCAAAGGTAACACGTTAGCTGACTGAAAAGGATCAGCTACAGATTTCTTCTGATCCTCTCGTCTCGTCTCCCCTCCCCTCCCATGTGTGGAAAAAATTAAGGATCTCAACTTCTGAAATATCTTCAATTCTTGACCAAGAGCTCCTCAGCAGACGACAAGAAGAAAGAGAAATGAGACTATCACTTTTCCCTTTTCCAAAGGTGGGAATATACTTGTCCTCTGGGTCTAATGTCATTTACTCTGCAAAGTCCAGAAGAGCAGCTAGGCAGCTCTACCCTGAAAATGTCTCCCAGCTATCCAGCCTCCTGCTTAAGTTAGTGGGGATAGTTGCATGTGCTAAATGAGAACATGCTTGATGGGCACATGTAGTCACACTGCTTTCATGGTCAAGGCTCCCCTCCACTCAGAGCACCACATTCTTAATCTGAGTGTGGTGGGATTCAAGATGTCTTTCTTTCTTGAGCTACTTTTGAAGCTGACCCTGCTTTGAGTAAGAGACTGGAGCAGACACTCTCCACAGATCCCTTCCTGCCTAAACTCTAGAATAAAAGTGCTTGTTTTCTGCACTAGATTTTCAATGCTGCAGGGCCTTTCCTTCAAAATTTCTCTGCATTGCACATAGAACTGAAGAGTATTTGAGTATCTTGCTCAATGCACAATCATTTCTTCTTTCCCAACAACCTTCTCACCCCAGAAGTTACCAGAAGCTGGTGCCATTCACTTACAATGAGCTCAGTTTAGGGGGTTCAGAATCATCCATTAAAAAAAAAAAAAACAAACCCAAAAACAACCCAACAATTTCTTTGGTCAGTCTGAACACACTGACAAATAATCTAGGATGATTTCCTGCCCTGCTGAGGCACTGTATTAGCCATAGGTTAGCCCTTGCAGATCTAGTTCTCTTTGCCCTCCATAGCTGCAGGCAGCTGTTCCTCTGGGGACACAACTAATGAGTCTTAATTGTGTTCAGATGCTCAAAGGTGCAGGTAAAACAGTTTGCTCCTTTAGGCACAGGTCCTTCAGTCAGAGCTGCAGAAGTATTTCTACCATTTGAGTAAACTCCTGGGCAGCCACTTCTCCCTTCAAACCAGAAAGCTGTACCTGCAGCACTAGTGGAGGGAAGAAATCAGATTCCATCTCTGCTGGGACTGTGGGTCTCTAGTTAGACTCAGGCTATGTAGTGTATTGATGACCACTCCTGAAGGAGCAGGATCTGCTAAGCAATTCTCAGGCCTACCTCTTCACAGCTCATGAATTATGTATAAACCTACAGGTCTCTTCATTTCTCAGGTTTGTGGTAGCACAACTTGCCCAGCACACGTACTTCCCTTCACGATCTGCCATCAAAAGCTCATCACCACTATCACTCATAGTCACTATCTCATTAAAGATGGCAATTAGTTATTAATCTCTAATTGGCAGTAAATAGCAAGGAAAATAAACAGAATTAATTCAGTTACTTGGCTTGTTTATTGGCAAATATTTGAGGAGAGCCACAAATAACTCTAGCCCTGCCACTGAGTCAAAATGACGTCATTGGAGAGCTCTACCTGTTCCACTGCTTGCTACGCAGTGCCTGTGAAATAAATGTGTAGAGGCTCAGCTAATATCACTGCAGCAAAGCTCTCTCTCAGTTGGGAGGCTGGTGAGAAAATGGGGCAATAATTTACAGAAAGAGCTGAGTATTTCTGTTCAAAAGCATCCATGCCATGCTCGTGGCTGCTGCACTCTTACCTGAAGGCTTGATTGTCTGATGCAGTTTGGAGTCATGTCAGTTAACTATGAGGTTTAAATAATTGCTATATATAGAGAGCGCTTGAAGGTCTATCACTGGAAATGTTAATAAAAGCTCAAGATACAGTCATCCTGTTTGGCTTGTCTGCTTTTTTTCCTTTTTATTTTTTTATTTTTGCTTTTTGAGGGCTGTTGGTCTGTGCAAGCCTTCCCCTGCATGACCTTGGTGCTCTTAACAAGCAAGGTTAAAGCAAGTAAATGAGAGGCTCTTCAAAGGTTATTGGGAGAATCAATCTCAGAAACTGTTGGAAGTTTTCTGGTTGTCATAAAACTTCCAGAAACATTTCTGGAGAGGCTCTTACCCCCTCCTTGTAGTTTGCACACAGTGACTCACATGATCCTGTGTGGGCTCAGATGAAATGCAATCAGCCTGAATTCTGCAGTGATACAACTACAAGCTAAGGAAGAGAGTGATGTGACAGCTGGGTCTGTACAGCTTCCGCAGAAGCACAGTACTGAAGGACCAGTGCAGTGTTAAAGGCAGCATGACATTTTTCACAGCACCTAAGAGATCTAGGACCTCAGCACTCATCACAATACAAGGATCTGAGGATTCACAGTACATGAATTGCCTTGAAACTGCAATCCCTCTTGGCTTATGGTTCAGAGGAGATGCAAGATGCAGGGGTGGTCTTCCCGTTCACACTATGCTGCTCCCAGCTTCCTCCACTTGCAAAAAAAGGGAAAAGCTGGTGAAGTGAGATGGAGAGAAAGGAAGATGGCCAGAGAGCCTTCACTTGCCATATGCAAGGAAAGATAGGCTCCTTATGAGGAGAAGGAAGAGCCAGCTGGATCTGCCCTGCTGTTGTCATGTCCTCGGTGTCTCTGTGCAGTGAATTTAGGATACACACATGCTCGTCTATCCTTCAGCCAAGGACTGTGTCACACTAGACTCTGATAGGAGAAGGGTGAAGTTGCTAAACTCTCAGCATTGATATATATATTTCTCTTTTATGATCTGAGCTGAGCCCTGCTGTCTTTCTGCAAGCTCAGCTTGCCATCAGAGATGGAGTGGTGTGTCTGCCTCCTTTGTCTTCACTCCTATGACTGATTTACAGCTCTAGTGTCCTGCCAAAGAACATTAAACCAAGTCTTGAGCTGAAGGTGGAAAGGACTTCTGCAAAGAGCAAAGTAACCTGACATGAGACTAAGATCCATCTGGGAGGCTGTAATAACTGGGTGCAGAGTAAACCTCATAGGGATCAGGGTCCCAGCTGCCAGTGAGGCAGCACAGAGCTGGTAGCCAGCTGCACACTCCAGGGAATAAAGGGAAGGCAGGAAAGAAGGACTGAAGAACCTTGTTACACTCTTCACACAAGGTCCCTGCATTAATATGCTGAGTGGAGACTTTTGAGACATGTGAGATTGGATGGGATTTTCCACCTGTGGAGTTTCATCCTAATTCTACTGCTTCAAGGCCAAGAGCAAAACCTCAGGTTGGGTGCTCAGCCTTTTTACATCACAGCCTGTTCTGTCCTGGCAGACACTGTATAAAGGGTTTACAGGTCATCCAAAGATTGTTCCCGTATTGTCATCTCTATACAAGGTCTCTTATTACAGGCCCTGGGATTTAATGCAAATCCTCCTTGGATTGGGATAGAGAGACAGTAAATGATTCATGGATACAACCTAGAGATGCTGGGTTTGCCTGGAGATGTTGTTCTGCCTTGCAATCGGAGGGAAGCTTGCTGATTGACACTTGGATAGAAAGGGACCAGAGAGTGGAAGATGGGAACAGGGCTCTGTTCTGACAGACTGGAGGTAACGAAGGAGGAAATACTGTCTTGTCTTCAGACTGTCGCAGAGTGTTTCTCTCACTACATGAAATCTTAAGTGTCCGTTGAAACTGGAGCACAGCACTGCAGCACTCTCACCCATTTTAATGCAGATTCACTTACCATCGATTAGCCATTCAGAACTGCTTTGATTTCAGGTAGCTGTCACTTCATCCAGCACTTGTGAATGTCAGATTGATTTAGCTACACTGCTGGTTTATATATTTCTCTTCAGCTGTACTTGACGGAGCCTTTAGAGAAGCCTCTGCGGAAACTGGCTAAATGACAAGAGTCAGCCTGCAAGGTGAGGATCGCTGCCTGGCAGGAAGCTAAGCATCTCCTGTGAGTCACTGTGTGTGCTGAACTATCAGAGGTTTGGTCTGGCAAGTAGGAAAGGCCAGCCTTGATGTGAGTCACCAGCCCTGATGCTGGATTTACAATACCACCTCACAGAAGCCAATACCATAAACAACCCTGCAAGTCCAGGAAGAGCTTTTCTCAGAGCAGTATTTTACACCCAAGCTTCAGAAAGCTGAGCTTAATGTCATTTAGCAGAATAGTATTTAACTCAAGGAATGAAGAACCAAATATCTACTCAGAAACAAATAGGTGAATGTTTCCTGGGTGGCTGCTTTCCACTCCTCACCAGCCTTTGCCTGCCCCTTGACCACTTCTATCTCTGCTCAGTGCCTTTTACTTGCCCAGAGCTCCTAGTAGATCACTTAGTAGTTCTGGACCAGGATGCATCAGAAAACTTACCTGCTACAAATGAAAAGCTCTGCTGGGGGGAAGTATTAGAAATTCTACTGTGGTTTTTAAAGGATTCATTATGGAATGTAAGAAAAAACAACCCCCAACCAAAGATGCATAAAATGTTAACAGCGTTATGAAGAGGATGGCACCTCCCTCCCCAGCACTGCTCATCTCATGAAATATGAATCAGTATTCATCTAACTTCACTATCATTGCAAAGAAAGTATGGTCTGGAGAAACTATGGTCTTCATTTCCTTGTTTGTTTAGAAACAAATTTGTTTATTCCTATCTCAATTTTAATTTGCACTCTATACATGTTGGAGTCCTCAGTATCCATTCAAACCTGCATCTCAGTGGAAAATTAGAGGATTCCTTGGCACAGGCAGCCTTCCACACCCTGTATTCAGGAGATGCACTGTCCTCACTGAAAACAGCTGGTGCGTCCATGAAAGAGTCATGCAGGATTGTACCCAGGTCACATTTCCCAAGGTGCTGAATTCAACACAACTTGGATGTGCTGTTGAACTTCATCAAGGTAGACTACAGCACTGCTTCACTTTACACATTCACTGAGATTGCTCCTCCACATATATGCACTGGAGAAGGCAGAGGCCACCATCAGCTCTCTATTACATTCACACATTTATAACCTCACTTTTCAGAAGAGTAAAGCGAGGTGGGAGAAGTCGAAAGCCTCATCACAGCTGGTAGGCAACATCAAGACTAGCAAGATTCTCCTTCCTGGGACCTGAACCATCTCATAGGAATAAGCTAGAAGGGGAGGGTCTGTCCTTTTTTTGCTGCATTTCTTCCCAAGCCTGCAGATTGATTCCTCAGAGCAGCCAGTCATGATTGCACAGGGCTTCCAAAAGTCTGGAGAGAAAATGAGTTCCAACCACCAGCAAACAAACCAGAGTTCATCTGTGTCTTGAGATACATGTGCAAACAAAAGCCTTGGTTAACTCTCTTGAGACTCTCCTGGCCTTTACACCACATGAAGTGGAGGGGTTCATTCCACTCCATCTGGGAGAGCCCTTCTTCTTCTTTGAGGCTGCCTTTCCTGTTTTCCCTCATTTCCCCATCTCCTGAGTCCCAAACTGAAGTACACATCAGTTCTCTGAAACACTTACACAAAACAGAGCAGGTTATTGGAAAAATACGACTCAGAGAGATTTTGTCCTCCACAGTTGTTTCTTCTGCCTGCACAAGAGTCCTTGTCTGGGTGCTTTGTTAGTTCTCTTAGGCAGGCAGGATTTCCATCTTATTAGCTGGAAAAATGCTCCTTCAGCCATGATTTCCACAAGGATGAATAAACAACAGAAACAACAATCTTTTAGATTTTATAGCAGCATATTAGAAAAAACCTTCCATTTTTTGCAAGGTGGAAGAAGACATTATGCAAGGGGGTAAAAATCCCTCTGCAACCTCTTTGATGGACACATAATCTGCTTGGTAAGCTATTTAAAAATCAGCTCTTGTAAGGTATGTGTCAGCCTCCAAAAATGCTAAGTGCCTAATTAGAGGCTTTTGCACTGAATCACAACAGAGGCCATGTATTCTGTTCCTTGCTAAGGCAGTTCTGTGCAGGAGAGCTCAGCAGTGAAGGAGAGGATGCAGATACAAACCCTGTGGTCCCTGCAGGCCTGCTCCAGAAGGGGAGGGCATCTTGGCACCCCAGTACATGGGTATGGGCACAGAGTGTATGCAGACAACCCTACTCTTCCCCAGTAAAGACACACACAGCTGGCCAAATCCAGGCACTTGGGGAGCAGAGCACTAGTCACTCTGCCAGGAGAGCTGAGCCAGACAACCCTAGCAGGAGAACAAGATATAATTACATTGTATTACACTATATTTCAGTTACTGTAGGCATCAAAGGAACGAGGTAAGAAAGGAGAGCCTGGCCAGATTCATAAAACCCTTCCCAGAGGAAACCCTCACATTTCAGATCTGTTAAAATACCAAACTAGGTCTAAAGACAAATACTTATTTCTCTTCCTGACCTTGAATTTTAGACCCACTTTAGACCCACCAGAAGTGTTGAAATTCCTTATTGAAAGACATTTACTTCAATGGAAAAAACTCCCCCAAACCTGTTATTTTTTTCCTTCCTTCAGGAGGTTTGCTTTGCTTCAAACAGTACTCAAAATTACTTGCTCACTTTTTCTGCTGCTTGGGCAGTTATTGCAAAGGGAAATAACAGCTTGCAACAACGAGCCACAGCACTTCCTCACCAGAAGGACCATCCTGTCTCTGCCACCCTAGCTGTAATACATCAGACTGTGGCAACATGTAATCTTTTTGGAAACACAATCAACTTTCTTACTTTCCCTGAAGAAGAGTGCAGATTGGTTTGAGCTGAAGATTAGCATCAGCTATAAAACACATCCATCTCCAAGGCGGTTGGAGGTAATTGATTGCTTAAAAAATTCAGATAAGTACAGAGACCCTTAAGACACTTTGCATTTCCTTTTGATAGGTTTTTTTCCCCTCTTTGCTGATTTTCAAGAGGCTGCACTGCTTACAGTCAGAGGGAAAGCAGTGGTGATGTTAAAGCAGGGCTCGCTGGAATGCCTGGGCTCCCATGATTTGAACTGCTGAGCTGAATATGAATAGCTGCTGCTGAAACACTTGGACGCGATTTTTAAAAATCCATTTCATTTCAGGAGGTTCCAAGCAACCAGCCTTTTTTTTTCAGATGTAAACACAAGAAATACTTCTGAAAACAGCCGGGAATTGGCAAGATGATACACAAGTAATGACATATTTAAGAATCACTAACAGTTTATAATTAGCTAGAGCTGTCACTGTATTCAAGGACTCAATATTAGTTACAAAAGGCACAAGCACACATACACAGAGTTCTTATGAACTAAATAATCTCTGTAAATATGCTATTACTCAAGAGGTAAGTTTGCTATACCTCACTTACATTTGGGCACTGTTTAAGAATACTTAGCTGCTAGTAGGAAACAGGTCAACCAACCTACTCTGGGGAAGTGCAGGACTTTGCAAAGCACAAAGTGATGGAGCAAAATCTGGGACTGGACGTTCCAACATGGTTTCACCACTGAAACTGTCTCTAAGCTGCTAGAAGAAAGGCGAGACCTGACCCAGCCCTGGCACATTTTCTGGACTTTCTTTTTTTCCCTGTACAATAAATATCTACAATTCTGGGCATTTTATTTCTCAACTACAAAGTCCAAATTGGTATTTGGCTTTCAATCACAGAACCAGATGGAACACTAGCCCATTTTCAGTGAAATGTTGCCATTAAAAAAACCCCAATAACAAATATAACAATTTTGATAACAGGCTACCATCAATTCAAACACTTCCTTTCAGAGAAACCCACTGGAGACTATTAATCCCTTCTGTGAGTAGTGGACTTGAGCTAACAGCAATAAACCAAGGACTGTAAGCATAGAAGAATAATTAATAAAGATGCTGCTATGTCTTTGTTGTATCTGCAGAGAAAACAAGGAATGCCACGAACTTTTTGTGGACAAGAATGGGAAACTACCCAAAACACAGGGAAGCTCAATACTATGTGTTGAATTCAGCAGCAATTAGTGGAAATGTTAGTTTCTGGACAATTTAAAAAGCCTTTTGGCACATCTCACCTATCTCCTGTATTTTATGAGCCCTGTCTGTGTGTCCTCTTTGATTATTCCTCAGTATCCTTTCCAAGAGGATTTTCACCTGAACATTCCCCATAAGAGCTCCTCTTGCTTGGGACTCCCATTCCAGGCTGGTTCCCATTCCAAACAACAGAAGTGAACAAAACATCTCTGTATTTGCGTCCTGGGCCTCTTCAGACCAGCTACCTTCCCCAACCAGCTTCCTGTGTTCTCCAATCTGACTAGTCCCTACATACGCCTCCATTCAATTTAATCGGCAATAAGCTGATGTAATCCAATGCTGGTGTTTCTCTTGCTCAAAAATAGCACTGTCTTTGATGAACCATTAACTTTTTGGGGAAGAAATCTCTCAGCTCTTATGTCTCATTATTTCTTTTTCCTTCCCACACACCTAGGATGTTCACATCTTCCACCACATCTGGCAGGATTTATGTCCTGAATAAGAGCACTGATGGGCACTCCTGCCTCAGCTGGCCCTGACACACGCAGCTCACAGCTGGCTTACGGTTTTCTCCTGCTTCTCAGAGTGAAGAGAACTTTTTCCTTTGCTCCTGGATGGTGCAAGGAACTGGCTTGCAGCCCAGTGATACCCCAGCCAACACTGATGAAGAAGGATAAGTTTGCAAAAGTTGGCCATGGAGAATGCTAGTTAATAGCAATTACAGATGTGCTGATTGTGTAGAGGTCTCTGCAGGTCTTCAGTCCAAACTGTTTCTCAGAGCAGGACTGTGTCCAGCACTAGGTCAAGTTAGTTGTGCCTCGGCCTTGGAAATCTCCAAGGACAGAGATTACTCATATGACTTAAGCTCACCCTCAGATGCTTTACTGGTTGAGTAGAGAGAGGAAAGAGGACTAGATAAAGCCTTTTGTACAACAACACAGTAATCCACCACAGAGTACAAGTCTTCCACTGTTCTGTGTCGTAATGGAAACCCATGGAGAAAAATCAGTGCTGTTTTCATCTTCCTGAAAACCTGTGGTCTCAAGAACTTATTCTCACAATGGCTAGTACCTGCTTATCACAGGCAGAGAGGGATCACAGCAAGCCAGTCTCTGTGCTAATTTGCAAAGAAGGGAGTGCAGCAAGTTTGTCGGCAGTCTCACAGAGAGCTCCAGCAAGGCTCATTTAAATATTCAGAGCATGCACAGCAGAAGGAGAGGACTGGAAATCTGGCTTTATGAATATCACTTAAAAGGAAGCAGACGTCACAATTAGCCTGACAGCAAAACTCAAGTGCTTCCCTCCTTGCTCAAAGCTCCGAGTTTGTTGGTATTTCAACTGATCTGTTGTGACCATGGCACAGGGATCCTTGCCAATATCACCAGCTCTGTTAGATGCCTTCATGCTGCCTTCTCACTCAAAGGGACAGCAAATAGCTGTCAGGCAGACAGACAAACCACTTGCATATTCCCTCCATGCTTCTAAAAAGACAGGGACCCACAATATGTGCCCTACAGTAGCTGGGGTCAGCTACTCCCTTTTAAGAGATAGATTAATTGCCAGTGAGGGATGTAGAAGATTTGTGTCAAAATACAACCAAGTCATCATTTGGAGCAGAAGAGGACTGTGTTATCCCACAAGGATTCTTGTCATTACAGAAGGAACAAGCTCTGCTTTCTCTGATCCTTTGTTTATTTGTTTGCCATTTGAGAAGATCCAATTAGCTGCAAATTGCACCAAGCCCCAAGCTCTATTTTTTCTTTTTAATTAAAAAAAAATATATAGTGGTCTAGAGAAACCAGAACACCAGCAGAGTTTCATAGATTCAGAAGGTATGAGCCTCTCTACTTGAAGAAGCTTGATTTCCTGAGGAGGTGCCCTTCCAGTCTCCATCAACCAATACAAACCCACACATGGGCACATAATTCTGTTCACTACAAGTGTAATTCCTTTTGAAACTGTCTTGGCTTGCATAAAGATTGTTTCAGTCAAAGCCTGGGATGATACCCTTTGGTAATGTAACCTCAGTGTCTCAAGAGCTTGTAGTGGTGTTCCTCAGCACCTAGGTATCTACAAATCCAGCCTCCACTGGTATCCAGAAGATAGTGCATAATGGTAAATACAATCTGAACCAAATGACAGGGTCAGATAGAAAACAGGAACATGAGGCAATGAATCCACAGCTTCCTTGTGGGCATACAGCTCACATTTTTCATAAAGAAAACACACAGAGAGAGAAAGGGTGGTGGTGGGAATTTCCCATTCCCCCAAAAGACACATTTTGGACTATATTCCTTCATGCTGTTGTAAATTCAATATTCCATTAGAAAAGAACTGACTTTTCAAAACCAAATTATTAAATCCTGCAATTTCATTTAAAAGACTGGAGAAAACAGCCCCTGTAATACAGAAGCAAAGCTAAATTCCACTTCATGTTATGCAAGTCCTAGAAAGCCCTCTGAAGTACATCGATTTCAAGCTCAGCTTTAATGTTGTCATGATTCTGGAAACTAGCACGATGAAAAAACAACCAGGGTTGCAATGGAAGACAAGCAGTGAGTGGGAGAAGAGGGTCTCTGCTCTCACTACTTGCAGCTCCTGGAAATGTCAAGTGGTTTGCAGTCAAACCCACCAACTTGGCCGTAGTATTTTAGCCTGCTCTTCTTATTATATGAGAGCAGAAGAAAATCTGATTTCCCTTCGCTGGCCAGAGTAGCCACCTTAGGCAGAAGGCAAAAACAAGTGTACCTCTTGGGTCTGGAAATGTGAGGCACTGCTGCCCGAGAATTCCCCCTGCACAGCTGGAAAAAGCATAGGAGTGCAGGGGATGGAGTCCTGCCCTGCCCCAGGGAAGTCCTGGTCACAGGGGTATTGCTGCCCATCTGATTTCTCCAAGCAGTTGTCAGACATTTTGGCAAACATGGGAGCAGAACATTTTGAAGCCATAGTCCAATTCTGTCTACTCAGAAATCAACTGTCTTTGCAAAGATCAGGGCACAACTGCTGCTATAACCCTGCAGCCTCACCTGGGGCTCAGAGCACCTCTGAGCACTGACACCACTGCCTTGACTATTTGCCAGCCTGCCTTTCAACACAAAAGTTGGATCGGAAGAGCACACCTCTGAGCACTGACACCACTGCCTTGACTATTTGCCAGCCTGCCTTTCAACACAAAAGTTCTTTCAACCAAAAAAAGAGCCCAGAATGACCTTTCTGAATCATTATATTCCTTTAACTCATGGACAAAAGACCATCATAGCCATGGGTGGAGAAAAACAGGGAGATGTGGGAGCTGCTGAATTTCCTTGTGCTCGATGTGTGGACACATCTTTCCAGCTATGGGTTTGACACTACAAAGCAGTGAATGTAGAGGTGGAATCAATGGCCTTGCTAGTCCCATCTGTGACCTAAACTGCTCTGAGGTCCATGAAGTGAGCAGAGTTTGATTTCCCTGAGAAGGACTGCATATCTTTTCTGGTGCTGCAGAAGGAACTGGTGTTAGGCTTGCCTCAGTTTATCACTCTCAAATCAGTGACCAAATGAGATCTAAGGTTTCTTATTGACTTCACTTACCTAACTTCAGTGCAGATGAGGCCATTTTCCAGGGATTAATGAACAGTAGAGTGGACTGATAGCTCAGGGAGCAGCAGAGACCATTAACCTTGAGGAATGCTAATCATCTGCTACTCATCAAGGATGTCAAAAGCTGGAAATAACTCCCAAACTGCAACTAGATTTAGTTTTGGCTCAAATGGGTAATGCTGCTCTGACTGTGCTTCCTTGGATCACTTGCAGAAAAAATGAGGTTTTCTATTTCAGCTATTTCTATCTGTCCTCTCTGTCTGAGGGACCCCAAATTTGCAGGTGCTCTCAGCTTCTGTACTCAGAGGACAGAAGGACTCGGAGGGCTGTGGAGCTGAGTAGTTCAGTGCCCATGTTTGGGTGGCATAGACTTCATCCCACATTGCACATCCACAAAGCCTGTGTTGCACCTTCATTTCACTTATCTAAGAAAGGAAGCAAGCCAGCAAGGGCATGAGCCATTGCTCTCTGCAACTCCCCTGCCATTCCTCCCTTTTGTCCCTCACCTGACAGTGCAAAGCTCCAGGGTGAATGATGAGTCTCAGAGCCAGTGCAAACATATGCCGAGAAGAAGGAAAAAAACGTTTGAGCTGCTGCCACAAGACAGCTTATTAGTCATTGCTGATCTTGGCCCATAGCTGCTGTGATCAAATGCTGATGATCATTAAAAAAAGTTGGAGGTTTCTGCAACACATTGGATAGAAAGCAGAAAGATCACGACGACTTCAAAGCTTGAGGTGCTAAAAACTGGGAGGACAGGAAGGAGTTCATTGGCACAAATTGCAAGGCTGTGTTTTCAGGTACTAATAAGCACAACTACGGGGAGGGAGCTCAGTGCCTGGGGGAAGGGAAGTCTGGCTGTATTAGTCAGATACACGCTTTCTAATGCAGGCATGAAATGGGTGAGAGGATCAAGCTAGCTCTGTTCTGTACACACCTATTAGTGCCCCTGCACACAGACAGGCAACACTGCTTACAGCCCTCATCAGGCATCCAGTAAAGAGCAAGTTGTTGGTATGCAAGGGGACAGGAATCCCATTGCACAGAGGAGACAATACAAGCAGCCTAGCAAAAGAGAGATGACGAGCAACTGCTGTCACTGTCTACATCAGTCTAGAAAATACCAGCTCAGGAAGGAGTGTAGTTTTGGGGAAGCCTTCCAATATATGCAGAGAACAGAGGGAGACTGTTCAGTGTTCAACAATGCCTGAGCAATTTATCACTGGTACAATACAATGATTTTGTATGGGCCTGTGTAGATAGCTCTGTCTCCGTGGCTGCAAATCATGCTGCATAGTCCTGGCCTGCATTACCCTATCCCATCCCTCTGACCCACAGTATGACACACACTGGTGGGAAAGGTCTCTGGCAATTTCCAAGGGTAGATACCTCTCATATCTCTGAGTGGCTGCACTGCTCTGAGGCAGGATATTTTCTTATTGCCAAACCTGAACTTCCAGAAACATGGTTTCTGTCTGTTATCCCTTGTTATAATGTTCATCACAATCACCTTCTCTGCAAAATCCTTTCAAGAATCAATAGCTATTCCCACGTTTGGACTCCACAGGAGCAGAAAAGATTAAGGGTAGAGATAACCAGGTACTTCACCATGCACTGCATAAACCAACACCAAGAGAAACCTGTAGAATTACCATGTAGGTGCTGAGACTAAGCACAGCAGAAGTGCTCAACGCTGATACAAAAAAGGCACACTGGAATTGTGAGACCATGCTCATTAAGGTTATGAGCAACTCATAACATTACATGTTTTCCTCATTTTCCCTCATCTTCAGGTCTGAAGGGTTTTTGCTTGCTTATTTGCTTGCTATTTTCTTTGTCAGAGTCAGAAAGCAGCTGTTTTTTCTTCTGATCTCTGATTTTTTTTGAAGTTGAGAATACTGTAAAAGATAGAATAATAAAAAGAGAAAACCCTAGCCCAGGATCATCCATCTTCTAACATTCAGCAGAAATATGTCAGATGTTTATAACTTTCAAGAGTAAAATTGAAATAGCAATTCCATTCATTTCAAATCCAAACTTTTTTTGGCAATTATTTTGTCTCAAACAATCTACCTTTTGAAAAGGCTCTTTTGAAACTAACTCCAGTGTCCAAAGGCATTATCCTTTGAGTCTATAGCCTCTGGTACCAAACCCAGTTAACTCTGAAGCAGATACAGAAGAACAAAATCATTACAAATGGGAAGAAAATCTGCACATATTTTGTCAGCAAGAGAGCTATGAGCAAGGGTCATAGCCTGTACCAGCCATCTCTGGAGCAGATGTGCAAGGACAAGTAGGATGCTGGAAGCAAAAGAACAGGCCAGTTGAAATCTGCTTTGCCCAAAGAGATGGACTGGCCTGGCAGAGCCACCTTTGATTCAGACACCAAGTGCCAGAGGAGATTAGATGCGTTAGTAAATAAGAACTATTGTCTTTTAATTACCTCATCTCACAAATAATCTCTGCCAGAGTGTCAGGTTTGAGAAGAAAAAACCAAAAGTGACATAGATAGCCAACTTGCCAATGGAGACAGCACTATTTGGGTAGATAACTACCTTGCCATCTGAGGGCTGCTATAGCTGAGCTCACAGAGCACATGGCTCTAAGGCATCTTTGTGCATTAATATGCTGAGTATTAAGGCCATTTATCCACTACTAGTGTGGGATTCCCTCATCCTCTGGTTTTCAGAAGTAACTAGCACAGAGATCAGACGTGCATCAATTCACCTGCAGAGGATGTGAAACAGGTATCACCTGTAGATCTGCCAAGTGGAAAAGGTTGGGGGAACAAACTGTGCTGCCAATGACAACAGGAGAAATGAGTAGTAGAAATGAGTAGGGGATGCCCTAACCTCCTGACACCCACCCTTTAGATATTTGTAAATGTTAATAAGATCTCCCCTCAGTCTCCTCTTCTCCAGACTAAACAGCCCCAGTTCCCGCAGCCTTTCCTCATATGAAAGATGCTCCAGTCCCCTGATCATCTTGGTGGCCCTGTGCTGGACTCTCTCCAGCAGTTCTCTGTCCCTCTTGAGCTGAGGAGCCCAGAACATATAAAAACTTGCTTCATGGGTTACAGACTATAGGCTGGAGTTGCCCATTAAGCCACTTCAAAATGAAAGATCTCTAATTTTGACCCCAGCATTACAGGATGCAGGTTTGTGCCTTGTTGTCTTCTTCATATCTTCTCAATTTTCTTTGATACAGGAAACACATGATGTGAGATATGCTTCGTTAGCCTCATTGTATAAACAAGCTGACAATCTCCCATTAATTCAATTGCCTAGTAATTCTACAAGCCTTTCCATCTGTTGGAAAAAACCCAAACTCAAACCTAAAGAAATAAACACTAGGATGAATACAGGGAGGTTACATATGGTGTTTTCAACTCCCTATGCAGAGGGAATTCTCTTATTATTTATCATGGCACTAGCTCTCCAGACTTTGAAAGCTTCTTGTTTCTTACTAAACCAAAGACTAGAACCTATCACTTTTGAAAACTGCTGCCTGTACTGCCTCAGCTGACTCACATCAAACATCATATAACAAGAAATAAAGGCAGAAATAGGATGAGATAGTGGACAACCATCAGTTCACAAGCAACATAACTGAAAGGTGTTTGGAGAAGAATTCACCAGGAAGTGGTGTTCCCTTATTTTCCTTTTACTAGTGCAGGAGAAAATAAATGGAAAAGAAACTGGAGGGAAAGGAAAGAAAGAAGGAAAGTAAGAGAAAAGCTATTTTGAAAATAACAAATGTCAAGAAATCAGAATGTTTAAAGAGATGACAAAAAATGCATGGAAATCTTTTGCTTCCCATTGCATTGGGCATCACTTGGGCATTTTACCTTGGGTTTTACTTCTATTTTTGTTAGTTTCCTTCTCATCACTACTATTATCACCACTATATATTTTATTATTGTTGTTATTGTTATGTTTTATTTCATTTTAGTTATTCAACTGCTCTTATCTCAACCCATGTGTCTTATTTTTTCTTCCCTCTAATTCTTCTCCCCATCTCATTGAGAGGGAGAGGAGGGAGCGAGTGAGCAGCTGTGTGGTGCTATTTGCTGGCTGGGATCAAGCCACAACGTCTGGGCACAGTGTATGCTCCCATCACCCCACCTCCCTGATGGCTCTTATAGAGGGGTTTCCACCAACCTCATGCTGCCAAGGCTGATCCTAGAGTCAGGTCATAAAATCAAAGAATTGTTTGGGTTGGAAAAGACNCTGCTCATCAAACTTATAGTCCACACTCTTCACTAGCTTCATTGCCCAACTATTGACACATTCCAGTACCTCTGTCTTGTAGTGAGAGGCCCAAAGCTGAACACAGTATTTGAGGTGCGGCCTCACCAGCACCAAGTACAGTGGAACAACAGGTCCTAGCAGTCCAGTGAGTTTCCACTCACCAGCTGTCTTGCAGGAAAGCTGTGTGGTGTACACCTCACAAGCCTACAGTACACGAGCCAACTTCCTTACTTTAACCTTTCTCTCCAGTAATTTGTTTGTGCACCTTCCCACACTAGGATAATCCTGAAAATCTGTCTTCCCATCACAGTCCAAGGCAGGATCCAACTCCTGCACTTTCATGTTCACGGCGTGAAGTAGCTGTTATTAAATTTACAGAAGGCTTTTATTTGGCATTTTGTAAAATTGGCCTGAGCTAGGTCTATGGCTTTCCCACTTTCCCTGTGTTTGCCAAGGGGCTGGTTCTCAATATTAGTGTCCCTCTAACTTACAAAATTTGTGAAGCATTTTTAGAGTGACAGGAATGTTACTACTCTGTAAATGTCAGATTAAAATATTGTTATTCTCACACTTGTTCTATTGTGCACAGTTCTGTATTTATGAAATAAAGTTTTCCCTATTTTAACACTGATTGGAAAAGAGCTCATTGAAATCCTGAAGTTTTTTTAGGGCCAGACGTCAGGTCCTTGGCAGGGTTTTATTAATGTCAGGTTTCCCAGGACCCATCTGTTCCTGTGGAAGACTAATACTGCACACAATTTACCTGAGAAGTTGTGATCCTAAACTCAAGTAACCTCAGTGGCAGATAAGAGGGCAAAAGCAGCAAAATCCTTTGATTATCTGGGTACTAGGCTGCCAAAAGTAACCTTGCTCAGTGTGAGAGGAAGGAAAGGTACTAGTGCTTTTCAGGAGGTAGGCCCAAGATGTGCTGCATTTTACGAGAATGTCTAGCCATCATTGTGAGCCAGAAGAGATGCTCATCCTCCTCTTGCTTTCTTGATCTGTCTTACAGCAGCCTCACAAAACGCAGAGGCACATTGCTGTTCCACCAGCCCACTCCTTGAACAGGAACTCAAAGCACTGAGACTGAGCCATTTGCTCATGGCAGCTCAAATACTGTGGGAAAGCCCACGCTGAACTAGGAGTTCAAACTCTCACCTGCTACTTTGAGCAGATTACTCTCTACCACTTGACTGTGGCTACAACAAAAGCAACTCAAGAACATCTAGTACCTAATACAAGTTCCCCAGTTGCAAAGTGTGCCCATGGCTTCGTATTCTTTCTGTGTACCTTTGAAAAAGTGTTCAGATCCTTTTTGTCTCTACTCATTCATTATGCAGTTGGTGGCATCAGGAGCCTCCCCTCCCCAGGGAGAACAAGCTCAGAGACCTCCACCTCACTTCCCACACTAAGTGCTCCCTGACTATTTCAGTGGCCTCTTACCCAGTACATCAATGCTGGCCATGTACTAGGCAGCTCAATGCTGAGCACAGCATCCAGATGTGACCTTGCCAGTGTGCAACTTGTAGACCAGAATCCTCATCTCCTCTGCAAAGCTGCTTTCTAACTCCTTAGCCCTGATTTGTCCTGCTTCCTGGGGTATTTGGGTTCCAGCTGAAGGACTTGGCATTTGTTTTGGTTAAACTCCCAGAAGTTCCTGCCGGCCAAATTCCAACCCATCCAGGTCTCTCTGCATGTTAGTCCTCTCCTCTGGCATATCATTTGCACCTCCCAATTGGGTATGGTCATGTTTTAGTGCATACTTTTTCCCATTATCCAAGGGATTAATAAAGCTGTTAAATAGTATCAGCCCCAATACTATCCCTCTCAAATATCACTTCTAAGCACCTGCCACCAAATTTCAAGCTGTTGAGCCCGACAAGCTCTCTGGACTTGTTAGTCAACTCAGGACCACTGCTCATAAACTTGCTTAATGCCAACACAAAGCAGTCTCATCTACCATTACTCTGAACCTATGTGTAAAGCTTTTCATTAATCACTGCAAAACAAATCATTTCAGTATGTACAGTATGAAGAGCTATGTTCCTTTTTCTGTGCCCCACAAGAACCTTTTTTTTTTGGCAAGAGTCCTATTCTTTATCAGTGACTGAGAAGTTCAGACTGCAGACAGGAACATAGCCTGTGTGTAATAGTGCATTTACTTCAGCATCCTATCACGCAACTCTAAGATCAATATAAGAGAAAATAAAAGTAGGAAATGACCCAAATTTTATCTTTAAATGAAAACCAATAAAGCAGTACTGCAGGAGACTTTTTTTTTTCTCCCAAGAAGGTGAGCAGCCCTTACATTTAAACAGTCTGACAAGCTTGCTGTCGGGCACCAAGGAAGAGAGAGTCTTGCTTCCATGTCTCCTTTTTTTATGCACTAAAACACAGAAAAGTTGACGTTTTTCTGACAAATCCTTAGCGTTAATCTGTTTTATTTTAGTTGCTGGCATTGGAAAAATTGAATCCCCACCTACTCAGTTCTCGCTTATGCTATATTAATATTTTAAGACATTTCAATATATGCTTGATTCCCAACCATAAACCGAATAAAAAAAAAAAGATGTCAGAAAGGAGGTTACAGATTTCATAGAATCATAGAATGGTAGGGTTGGAAGAGATCTTTAGAGATCATCAAGTCCAACCCTCCTGCAGAAGCAGGTTCACCTAGATCAGGTGGCATAGGAACATGTCCAGGTGGGTCTTGAAGACCTCCAAAGAAGGAGACTCCACAACCCCTCTGGGCAGCCTGTGCCAGGGCTCCCTCACCTCAACAGTGAAATAGTTTTTTCTTATAGTTAAATGGATTTGAGCTCCTCTGCTGCCAATGCTCCCACAGACACACTTGTGCCTCCCTGCTGACCTGTAAGTCATTGAAAAGGTATCCCAAGGAGACCAAAAGTCATCATACATTCATTAAACAAACAAACAAAATCAAACTGGGAAAAAGATAAAAGTAAGGAGAGGTGGTCCTTCTAGTGAGAAAGTTTGAGAAGCTGTAAGTTAAAAATATCAATGTATGTTCTGGCACCTTTTTCTTCACCAGGATTTACTTTTTATGTTTGTTTCTTAGTTGCAGTAGCTGCAATGTGTGATGCTTATTTGAGTCTCTATGACCACCACTGCAGAGCATTTAATCCAGCCATTGTCTCTCCTGGCTGCTGCAAAGCATATAGCTGTTATCTATAACTCCAAAGATGCATGCTGGACAGCCTGAGGATGAACAGCAAGGAAAAGAGTTTGTTCTAACTTGAAAGGGAAATTGTTTCAACCAGCAACTGATAGATGCTGCTAAAACCTGAAATTTACTGTTTTTATTCTCTGTTGAATGGCACATGCAAAAAAAAAATAGTCTGGATGTCTTGTTTAAGGTGAACTTAGCAGCTGGTCCTGTAAGCATCTTCAAAAGCCTTTGCAGGCTGTCAATGCTGAGGATGATAATAAACAACCCTTTGCAATTTGTTTTCCAATGTACATCTGATGAGGGCAGCAGAACAACCACTGAGTTGGACGCTGGCATCCACCCTTAAATCCCCACAGCTGATGCCATGTAACATTTTGCCTGGATCTGTGTTGGAAGGGACGTCTGGACACCTCTAGACCTACGTTACCTTTGAAGCCAACCACTGTCAACACTATCAAATCTGTGATGGTTTTGTCTAGCTAAATCTTGAAACTTTACAAGACTGGATAACTCAGCACCTCACCAAGTACTACAGTTTCTCTAAACATCCAACATAATTTTCAAACAAGACTCAAGGAAGCTAAAAGTGACTGTGCCCTAAAAAGGCAGAAAGTGAGACAGCCCTAAATAAATATAGCTCTTAGAGATTAGGATACACGTCAATGTATCCAAGTGAATTCCTCCTGAAATGAATTTCCCAATGAATCAGTAGCCCAAAGATGGGAAAGCAAATGCTCTTTAATGGACACTAGAGATTTTTTTTTTTTGCAGGTGTCTTCTGTGTGGGAAGAATTGAGACGTGATTGTAGCTGAACACAATACCTCTGGAAATCTTTCGTATTCAAAGAAGTGAAGAAATTCTTCAGTGGCAGCTAGGCTATTGCAAAGCTGTATTGAGGGAAGGACAAAGGAAGAAAAAGAGAAAAAAGCTTTGAAGAAAAGCTCAAAAAATATCAGATATTATTGTTACAGGGAAAAAAAAAACCAACACAGAGCTCTAGATGTTTTTCTGTAGCATCTCTGATTCTTGGTGACTCAGACCAAGAGGCCTGACTGTTGCAAATCAAGCACACCTGTCCAATTATTTTACTAATTTCAAGGCCTGTGCTCTGAGTTTAACAGATTTCACTAGAAATGACATATCCTTCACCCCAGAAAGAGGTTCATGCTGTAAAGCAGTAATGTCATGACCAAAGTGGAGATTGCTTAATTAGCTCATTATTTTTCTCCAAAGCAACAGAAAAACTTAGCTGATTGCAGTGTGGCTATGCCTGCGTTTCCAATAGTTACAAGTTACAAAATCCCTAAAATCAACTCTCAAAGTAGAGGTATGAGCCTTCCTAACTTCAGGGCAGAAGCCACATGACAGTGTCAGGAGGAAGAACGCTTTGTGGAGGAAGCAGTTTCCATAGGAATCTTTCCAAG
>WBNH01003961.1:0-70822 GCA_013401255.1 Urocolius indicus
AACCCTACCATTCTATGACTTGTGTGGAGTACTTTCCAGACTTCCCCTGAACATTTTGATGTAGATGGAGTTCACTTAGACACGGTCATAGAGGGCAGATACTGATCTACAGAGTCTACAGCTGTGAGAGCTGCAAAAATTGATGGTTGTTTACTGAATGTCCTGTATGAAAGGTTTCTTATAAGTGTAATGCTGAAGTTTTGTTGGCAAACTCAGAACCCTGTAATTATTGTGTGAATCAAGCCCCTTCAGGCTGATTTTATTTGAAAGCTCTTCCATTCCTGAACTGCACAATTCTTTGGACATTTCCCTGGCTGGATGCAGCAACTGTCTTTTGATTGCTCAGTCAATAGGCAGCCAAAGCATAGCTGCCCTGTGCTGGATGCTAACAAGCACAGAGGCTGATCTTGCAAGCTCTCCTAATTGAATTTTGCTTACAACACAACAATCAGTTGTCTGGCAGGATTAGACCTACAGATTGTCACCCTGTCTTTTTGTATAAGTGTCTATGAACAGTTCCATGGATGTGAAAGCATGTGCCATAAAGTGATGTCTTTTGCAAATGACTTTGCAGTATGAGAGAAAGTCTTGCAGGTGAGGGGATGCTAGCTGAATAAATGAACTCTAGACTTTTATACTCTTCACTAAAATGTCTGGTTGCATTCTATAGGGATAAAGGTAATGGTGCAACTAAATGACTTTATCTAAATTGTGTAGCAATTTTGTCCTTTGTATGTGGTTTCATCCTAAAGAAGAACTAGTTCTCAGTTAAAATCTAAAGGGTATTTTGCATTAGATGTGGTGTGTAGTGTCCATGGGCTCACTCTGCTGAAGGCAGTTAGTAGCTCTCTTGCAGGACCACAGGGGTTTAGAGCAGAAGCTGTATGCCTCCACAGCCTGCAGAAATTTACTGTACAATAGCTCCTGGTTTGGAGATTTAATCTGGGCTGATGCAAAATGATCCAAGAGATCAAAGCTTTGTGTTTATCTCTCAGGTACTTCAGTTTATTCCTTGTGAATTGTAGTGACTCCACTAATGCACAAAGCTGAACACCTGAAAAGCCTCCTAGAACGCATCATCTCTTGGGTTTTAGGTTTCCTTAGGGGAGAAATTACCTTTTTCTTGTTTTCAGACAGTGTCTGTTATGTTGTTGACAAACGGGATAGTGGCTAGTATGAGAATGCAGGCTGTGAGTTTCTGTGAGTGGCTTGATTTCAGTAATGTTTTCAGCTTGCAGGCCCTGGGGTTTGACTTCTTAAACCTTTTTTTCATCCCTTGTTCAACAAAATACTTTATCTGGAAAATTCATCGCGTGATGGATTCTGTTAGAACCACCTATGCAAAACCAGTTAGGTTTTCCTAATATAAGATGAACTAGGTTGAAACATCTGAGCATTTACTAAAAGCTGACAATCTAGCATACTTTACAATGAAGATTCCTGCTCCTCTAATTTTAACACATGCAGCTGCTGCCCAGGAGCTCACAGTAGGCAATGTCATTTCTTTGCAGTCTCTAGGTCACAATGCCCGGTACACAACTGATAGCAAGCTGGGCTTCTGGAAGCATCTGTAAGTATTTGGTCTGAAACTCCCCACAAAAGCTCTTTCTCATAAAACAGTTGTTTTTCATTAAATATTCTTACCCAAAATGGCACTGGTGACAAAGCTGCTAGGGGAAAAGAACTTCTTTGGTGTTGCTTGTGATTAAACACAATGACACAGAAAGCACAGCTCTTTCAAAGTGCAATCCCACTGCTTTAATCGAGTCTGGCTTTAAACCTGTTTAAGTGTAGATCAATGAAAGTCAAAATAATCTGTGTTTCATTAACAGCTCCCAGCATAACTGCTTTGGTGTGTTTCATCTTGAGACTCTTGTGGCCCTGTGTGTTTCTCTGGGGAGGCTGACATGCTTCCATTGGGCTCCTTTTGCATCCTTGGTCTCCCCACAAAAGTTCCCAGCTCTCCCAGATCTGCCCATCTCATAGCATGTACAATTGTCCAGCAGCTTCAGGTGGTCAAAATGCACCAGGTTAGGGTAAAAAAAAATTAAACCAAGCCAGAACAATTTTTTGTTTTTAAAACTAACCCAGATCACTAGACTCAACCAGGTTTAGGGACTTCTTTACATGAGATCTTACGTTGCTGCATTGGAGGGAGCAATTATCTTTAGAAGGGGCAACGGATGTGATTGAATGGAGGGTGATGTTCACCAGGGCCAACTGGCTGGGTCAAGAAGCCGAGTGTGGTGCTGGTGAGATGCTTTACTTGGGACAGTCACGACGGTGGACTGGACCTATGACCCAGGTCCTTTTGAGGAGCGCAGCTATGGGCACTGCTACTGCAGCAGTCTATGGCTGCGGGAAGATGAGCATGGGGACAGCTCTGCTGCTCTGGAGCCTGTGTGCTACTGCTGAGGTTGGCCAGGTCTTCTGATCTGGCACAGCTAGGTGATTATTGTCTGAAGCAGATTTGGACCTTGCTTTGGACTGCTTTGCTCACTGAGGAAGTAGTAATCTGGTGAGCAGCTGGGAACTGTAACCTCTGCTCTCAGAGCCATTATGGCCAGGAGAAGACAGTTCAGAATTGCTTTAAAAGCCATTTGAAGCACAACCTGTTGAAAGGCTTCCTGCTTCTCTTCCTTTCAGTGTATTTTTTTTTTCTTTCTCAGCTTTCCTTTGTCACCTCAGAAACTTTTCTATGTCTTTCCTTGAGCAAAAATCTCTCTTGTTTACAAACAGCACTGCTGCTCTTCTAGGGTTTGGAAGGAAGAGCAGGAGCATTTCTGAGATAGCATCACTACCTGAATCAAGTAGTTTCCTGGCAAAAAAAGAGTCTTGATCTTATTCTACTGTGATTAGCAGACTCTTTATTCTGCTTAAGACATTCAGAGCATATGCAAACCTAAGGACCTCTCTTAATGAGATCCTCACATACCTATGATGAGACTGCTTTCTGTTACTTTAGAGTGTGTCTCAGTGAGAATCCAGGTGCTGCTTTGCCATTTTTGGGGGGTGAAGAACTGCTGCAGCCTTTTCCACAGTTTGAGTAAATATAGATGTGCCCTAGGTGCATCTGCTTTGGAAAGTCACTGTGCTCTGTGTGTTGATTTCCCAGGAAGGATGGAAACTCACAACAACCCAGGATGTTTCTGGTAACAGCATTAGATGGCAGAATGGCAACGGGTCTGTCAGGGCATGGCAGAGGTAGTTTTTTTTTTCTCATGAAAAGAAGAAGAGCTGCAGAGTTATCTGAGCAAAGCAGCCATGTCATTACTGCTTTATCTAGGAGTGAGATTTAAAAACAGGATTTGGGTAATAAATACAGGCTTCATGCTAGTTATTAAAGTAAACACAGAGCAGCAGAGATAAGCCTGCTGCATTTATTCATGGATAAGAAGGTAATATAGAGGAACACAGAAATACTTTGTCAGAGGAAATCTGCTCCTCCTGAGAGTACTCTTTAATTGCAGATGCCTTGAAGGAGCTGGGGCCCATTTGTGAGGTGCTACATAAACATGGGAGAAAGAACTTGTGACCTCTTTTGTCTGCCATCATGGGCTCAGACCCAAGAGATTACCAGACAATCAGTTGCTGCTCCTTACCCTCTGGTGTCTGTCCAGACTTGTGCTTTTAGCTGTAGAAAACACAGACTAATTCAGTTTAGTTTAGGGAGACTTGTGAAGTCTAATTGCCTCACATGTCCCAGAAACTTGGAGTGCACACAGAGACCATTGCTGGAGGGGTCTTGTTCAGTACAGCAATTGGATCATGACCCTAATGCCTGCTTTAAGATGAGATGCAGGCGGGTTGGTGCAACAAAAGAAGGATGCAAGGCAAGAGTGATGTTAACACCAGCTGCCAGATCTCTGCCAGGACAATCCCCTCTGCCCTTCAGACTTTCAAAGACAGGGTAATGTTGGCTCTTAAAAGCCATCCATGTCTAAGAGGCAGTGTGGGAGAAGCTGAATAGGCAAGAAGAAAAAAAGAGAAGTGAAATAATTTATGCTTTCAATGTAACATGGTAAAAGAAAGGATCCATCAGGTAGGTGCCAGGTGGGCAATGAGGCTACCATATTAAGTCAGAAAATTTCTGGAGTGAATGAGTGCAAGAAGTATTGCAGAAGCCAGCAGTCATGAGATCATGGTGAAACTACTGCCTCCCTTAGCAGTTGCTTCAGGTGTTGTCTGTGAGCATTTCACTTTGGGTGGTGATCATTTTTACAGTGGATTAAGGAAGAGCATTGTAACTAGAAAGGAAAGAAAGCATTGATGGATCACCTGGGAAGGTTACAAACCATCATTACCAGTGTTTTCAAGAAGTGAAAGGAATGTGTGCTAGGGACAGCCCAAGATCCTTTGCATCTCTGTCTTGGTGGGATCACTTTGACTGTTTTTGAGGAGAACCAGAAATAGTTGTGATGATCCTTGCTCACAGGACATAGATAGGTTAAGGAGGAGGCATTGAGATGAGGTTTAGGCAGTCTTTTGACTACTGATGCAGGAAAATGCCTGTCTTGTAAAGCTTGCTTCAAGCCGTTGCTTCCAGTTCACCAAGGGTGGACAGAGGTGGAAGAGTTAGAGTGTCTTTAAACTCCTTTAACTTCTATGAATTTGCAGACCAGTGGGAAGGGATTTCTGGGGGAATTCCACATGTACATCCTCTAAGAGGGTAGTCAATGAGCACATCATGGAAAATTCAGATTGTCCTTGATAGGTACCTAATTCAGAGCTTCTTCCTCTCAGGTCCTGGCTTCTCTTCCAACCTCGATTCCTAGGCCAAGTGATAGGTCTGATATGGGTGTTGTAACTCCTTCCAGTAGGAAGGACTGAATTCAAGCCCAAGTTTGCCTCTGACTTGCAGTAGATTATGCACAAATCATGTCGCCACAATCTTTAGACTGGAAAGAAATGCCAGTATTTTTAACAATCAATTGGTGAATGTTAGTAAAATCCCGATATGTGTTGAACACCATTTTTATGGCTATTCCTATTTGTTTTTTTTTTTTTTTTCCTTTGTGACAGTGCCTTGGAAATCTGTCATAGCTGAAAGTATTGTTGGGCTAGCTGCTCTATAAGCAAAGAATAAAAAGAAAGCCTTTCAACAAAGGTATCTATGTAAAGATAGGTGTCATTTGGAGAGATACAGGGGCATGAGGCACCCCTGTGTCAATCTGCATTTCATGGACATGCTGAAGGAAGCAGTGCTTGACTGATTGGTAGGATAGAAACAGTGAGCTGATCATCATTATTTGATTTAATGTGCCTTTCAAGCACTCAGTTTAACACTCAGGAGCACATGTAGATCTTTCTGAAGTGGGCTGTTAAACTGATGATCTTGAGCAGTATACATTAAAAATCTCATCCAAGATGGTCTTTATTTTCTTTTGTCATATATTCTGGCCACTTAGATTTTCTCAGTTTCATCTCACACAAAAAATTATAGGAAGAGGCAAGATGAAAGAGAATTGTTTCTCTTGGAAATTGGAAAAGGTTATATGGGAAAGTAAATCTCTGAAATTCTGTCCTATATTGAAACCATGCCCCAGGGTCAAAAAGCTCAGCTGTAGTGTATTGTATCACTCCATTAGAGATATATAGATTCTATATAGTCCTACTTCTGTTCCCAGCTCTTCTTAGAGTATGTCTAGTAGAGTTGAGATCAGTCAATTAAGATGACTGTAACAGCATCAGTAAGATGGTTTTGATAAAGGTTACAGTCTCAATCCTGTTAACTTATGTAAGCAGCTGCCCCAGTCTCAGAAAAATATATAAAATGTTGGAAGGATTCAGTTTTGATTGAATCAGCTGAGAAGACATGTAGGAATAACATCCCGCATGACTGGGACAGATGTTTACTAATGCCTCCTTCAACTGTGGAGAGGGCAGTGTAGAGGGGAAGTCTCTCATCGGCTTCTGTCACCATCTGCTGTATTATCTGCTTCAGAGTTACACCTAGAAATGAATCCACAGACTTGTCAAAGCTAAGAATAATATCTGGTCTTCTGGCCATTTCAGTGTCCCTGTGCTATGTCTTTTAATAAACTAAATTATGTCTTAAGGGAGAGAGATAGCTAAAGATTTCTAAGCGAAGCATGATCCCTCTAGGGCAGCATGCTCAGAGGACCACAGGGACTGATCACAGAGTACTGCTTCCGTTGCTGTCTCTTGTCCTCTGAGAGTTAGAGAGGGATGTGAGCCAAAAAGTTTACTTTGAGTTCTCCTGAACTATGAAGGTGTGAAGATTCTGATGTACTTTAGTACATAGAACTAAGCAGTTAATATAATCAATACCATGTTTTTCTGTTGCCTTCCTCTAGTCATCTTGTTACCACCAGCTGTTGCTGAAGATCACATGCAGATAAGATGAAACCCTATCTGTACTTCAGGAGGATTTATTTTTACAGGTAGATGAATTTTAATGAAGCTGGTGCATTACATTTACCCATTGCCGGTCATCACTCACCTTTCCTGCATTTCAATGTGTTGCTGCTTAGGGATAAGGATGTTTAATTGATCTCCAGTTGCCCTTCAGTGTTTCTGTAACATGCAGCAATGCCTATTAGAAATATTTCTTGCTGCTAAAGAACTGGCAGCTATAGCAGATCAGGGAATATAAAGAGAGACAAGGGTGGAGAGGAGGCATGCTTGGCACTTGTGGTTTCTTATGAGACTTTTTAGATGGCAAGCTCATTTCTCTCTCCTTTTTAGTGCTGCTCTTCAAGTTGAAATGGAGGACTGGAAATAGAGAAATAAAAGATTGCATTGGAGAAATGTTCTCACCCATATGTGATTTGACCTTGTGCCAGTGCTACTGACTCATCAACCAGTGGATTGACTAAAATGACTCCTTTGAATAGCTGGAATCACATTTGAGATGGCATTTTGATTTTCTCCTTTGTCCCTTTCCTGTTGCCACTTTCCCTTGGGCTCTGGTTTAAAGCTGTAGCACTGTAGCTCTCTGCACGTGTGACAGCTTTGCCTTTTTGACATGAGCCCAAGCCTCAACTGTCTCCCAGTAAGGCTCTGCTGAGCAGCGATAAATAGCAGGTAGGAATAAGTGGCTTTGGAAAGGGAGCTTTTAAAACCACCTGGTAGCAACAGCAAGAGGACTCTGTCCCATACAGGGACTTCATCTTCCTGCTACTCCCTTGGTCTGAGTCTGTCATCTACCCATGGCTGCCCTAAATGGATGCTGGGGCTTGCTCAGGGATGAAGGCCTGGTGACAGTGTCACACTGTGTGCTGTTCAGCTGTGGGTTCAGCTCATACACCCCAACTGGAGGTGCAAGATGAGCCTGTGTGAGATGGGTTTATGTGGAGACACTTGTGCTTGATAACAGGTGGAGGAGGCTGCAGTATTGTTCCTGTAAACAGTTCTCAAAACATCCCCCAGCTCTGAGGTGACCCACCTGCAGCCTGGCTGCGCCAGTCTGGCACCTCTGCCATTGTTATTTACGAAGGGAAATATGAGCCAGAAGAGGAGGTGTAGGAGTGGTACAAGATGGAGGTGACCATGTGAACCCCACAGTCAGAGAAGGAAAGAGGAGCGACAGACAGAGACTCTTCTGCACCCCATGATGAGAATGCAGACTGTGCTCCTGCAACCCATGGAGGGCAATGGCGGAATAGAAGGACCATGTGCCTGGGGAAGTGACTGAGCATACTGAGGACCCCCATGCCAGAGGCAGGGGATGAGTGTGCCCAGATGGGCAGGAGAGTGTGTGAGGAGGTGGCCACAGTGCAGGCCATGCTGGAGAGCCTGTGGGCTGCAGGCACACACAGAGAAGGCGGAGAAGAGCTGCAGCCCTGGGAATGAATGGACGTTGGAGTGGCCTGTGAGGGGCTGCCAGGTGTGTGGGGTACCCCTCGGCGGAATAGGGGAATGATGACAAGTCCTTATGCCCTGAGGACAAATGAGAGACAGGAGCCATTGGTGAGGGACTCACTGCACCTTCCATTCTCTGCCCCCCTGTGCTGTTGAGGAAGGAGAAGGTAAAGACATTGGGATCAAGTGCTTGAGCCTGGGAAGAGGAAAGAAGTTGGGGAGGAAGGTGGTTTGAAAGGGCTGTTTTTTCTCTTACTTGTTGTACCACTCTGTGTTGTTTTCTGTTTATTATATTTTTGGTTGATGGCGGATTAAATTAACTTAGTTTTCTTCCCTGAGCCGAGTAGCCTTGTCTGTTTTTCCTGGGACTATAATTGGCAGTTGAGCCCTCCCTGTCCTTAGGGAGTTCCAAAAGCCTTCTGTTACTTTTCTCTTCCCCATCCTGCTTTGATGGGGAGGAGTGAGCGAGTGGCTGATTGTGGTTCTATGCTCCTGGCTGGGCCTAAAGCACAACACTGAGTACCAGCTGTCTCTATGGGGTGGGAGTATAAGCACCCAGCTGCCTTTCTAGTCAAAGTCAGGCTCTTAAAGCAAGTGCCCCAAGTAGATGTCTGGAGTCAGCCAGGGCAGATTCAGGCCCTCATTACCAAAAAGCATGACAGACATAGGGTGGGAGCATTTGTGTGAAGAGAGTCGGGGCTGTCTGGTTTGCAAAGGAGCTGAGCAAAATAATTTGGGAGAATGGTGTAGAGATACTGCCTGGTGCTGCCGAAGGTCAGCTTGGTGTCCTTTACTCTTCCTCCTAACCCAAGGGGAGATGTAGTGAAAACCGAGGCTAAAGAATCTAACAGGAATGGAAGGAAGCTTTTGTTAGTTCTTTTAACTGTGAGCCTTCGCTGAGGCCAGGAGCTTAGCATTGTCCAAAAAAAACCCAAAAAACCCCAGACACCCACATGGGTGATGAAATCCCTGTCTCAGGACAGGCAGAGATGATGTGAAGTTTGTGTGCATTCTGCTTCAGAGGAAACACCAGTGAGGCCAGATGTTTCCCTCTGCAGAGGGTCAGTCGGGGCTTGGGCTTTTCAAACAGCCTACCAGCCCATCTCACTTTGGCAAGCTGCTTTGGGTCTGAGAGAGCACCCTGGGTAGGCAGAGACATGCAGGGCTCTTATTTTTGCTTCACTGCTGAGAGTTACATTAATAGATTAGGCTGCATTACCTGGTTAGGTGAAAGTCTGATAGAGAGCTTTAGTGTGGAGCCAGTGAATCTTGACCTCAATATTTAAAATGCATCATTCCTTTTAAAACTTCCAGCAAGCCTCTTTTTCCACATTAAGCTTTTAGTGACCACCATGGTACTTGAAGCTAACCACATCTGTGACCTGGCCCAGGACAACAGTGGGCACTGATCCACAGAACCTCTTTTGGCTATTGAATCCAGCTCTTTGATCCTTCAGGGCCCTTTTAAGACTTTAAAAAAAAAAAGGCTTATTATTTGGACACATTTATATTGTGAGACAGACAGAAGTTTCTGCAGCCCTGGACCCCTCATCTTGGGGTCAGTACAAGTGGATTTCCCTTACTAGAGATAGATTGGTCAGAGGAACTGTGTGCTTCTTGCCTTGCTTCATGCTGGGATCACAGAATCATGTAATCATTTTGTTTGGGAAAGATCTTTAGGATTATCAGGTCCAACCACTAACTGAACACTGCCAAACCCATCACTAATCCATGTCCTTCAGCACCTATCTCTACTCATCTTTTGAATATCTCCAGGGTCGGTGACTCCACCACCTCCCTGGGCAGCCTGTGCAAGTGTTTAATAACTCTATCAGTGAAAAAGTTCTTCCTAATCTCCAATCTAAACCTTCCCTGGAGCAAGCTGAGGTCATTTCTTCTAGTCCTATCACTTGTTACTTGAGAGAAGAGACTGACCACCACCTCGCTACCACCTGCTTTCCAGGTAGCTGAGCTGTCAGAGCATCCTTTGGCCTGTCCCTGCAGTCTCTGGCAGGTAAGGAGTGAGCTGGCCCTCTCCTCTCTCACAGTGGGTGTTGGTGGCGTAGGAGGATGCACGACTGCTTTTGATGAATGGAATCTTACTTTTCAAAACGTGTGTTATGTAAAAAGTTTCAGACTATTCAATTTGGAACAGAGTTGTTTCCTCCTGCTCCAATTTTCTTTCTTCTCTTTCATCTTTTCTGCCTTTTTAGTCTCTGGGTGTGTGGAGGGCTGCAAGCCATGGAAAGCTTGGAGTCAGTGTTCAGGCTGTTAGATTGGGCAGGAAGGAGCCCTTGCCACAGCCTGTCCCTCTGCCAGGCCACTTCCAGCAGCTTTTCCCTGTGTCTGTGTCAGAAAGGTGATGCCTAAACAGCAGCTTTTTGTTAATCGAGTTAAAAATCAGCACAATTTTGTAGGAAAAAAGCAGACTTCTTTAGCTCTAGAACTACTTTTGTTGTTGTGTTCTCTTCATATTTTGCGTGTTTCTGTTGGAAAGGAGAAGCCAATAAAACAAAACCTAAATTGTTTTTTGGTTTTTGAAGGAAAAGTATTTCCTATTTGAAAAAAAAAAAGAGAAAGACATCAAATATTTCCACTGACTACTTTGAATGATGGGATTTAGCCACTCCCAGAAAACTTTTAGCATTCTTTTGAACTGCCATATTTTTTATTTAATTGAACCAGGAAAGAGTAATTTTAGTTCTGTCACTTGATGAGCCTGCTGGTGTGGTTACCATTATTTTCTCTCCTTGATAGAAGTAATTGGCATGTTACTTTCTGCCCTGGGAAGCCTCAACTGCCACAAAGGGCCATAATCTGATGGGATGTCAAACTGCACAGCGCTTGTTAAGTTCCCGTGACTGGCAGCATCTGTGCATTTGCCATGACATCTCTAAATCCATCCAGGATAGAAAAGTACTCTAAAATTGTAGCCTTTGTGTGTGTATGTGCTGTATGTTTTATTTATAAAGCTTTTGGAGACAGCAGCTTGTTCTCTAATTTATTTTGGGTTGGTGAGGAGGAGGAAATCTCATTGGCAAGATCGGAAACTTGCAATCTGAATTTAAAAAGCAATGTGGGGAAAAAAAAGGAATTACAAAAAAGTCCAAGGTTCTAGGACATATTTGCATGAATAATAATGCTTCCAAAATGATAATGGGTTGTGTGTCATCCATTTGTAGAACTGTAAAAGCTATGATAAATAAAACGATACGTCAAATTTTAAACAGCATGGGGCCTGTGCATATTGCTCATCGGATACAATTAAGCAAGGAGGATAATTGCTTGCCTGCTAAGTGAAAGGTTGCAATGTCACAGTGTCATGCTCAGCTTTTATTTGCACATAGGACACTTTCTCTGGACACCCAGTTAAGGGTTTGCCCATGTTTGGTGGGGAGCTGCGAAGCTGAAGATGAGTGGATGTTTGCCAAGCTCTTTGAGGAGCCAAAGCTGTGCTGTTATGATTCAGTGTTTAAGACCTTCCTTATGTATTTGTAGGGGTTTGGCCATGCCTGACACTGCTGTGGATACTTTTTCCCAGCTGAATGCATAAAGTTCTTGCAGCACTAAGCCTGCAATTGTTTTTGAGCCACAAACCCACTGCTTCTTCACAGCAGTCCCATACGTCTCACTAGCGCTGTGTTGCTGGGTCTTCCCAGCCTGCCAGTGCAGTCTTGCTCTTGGAGGATGTCTTAGTCTAGCAGGGGAAGAGATTCTTAACACAACGCCTCAGCTCTGGAGGACCTGCCTTGAGGAGGGGGAGAGAACAGACATTAGGCGATTGCTGGAGTTGCTGCCGTGTCATTTCTATATTGCACCACTGCAGCACTGCTGCTGTCTGGAGACTGTCAGAGATGTGGTGGATGGGCCAGTTTCTAAAATATCTTTTTTTTTTTTTTCCAACCTTAGTCTGTTTCTCCTTGATACTTTTTGTTTCCAATTGCTGGTGTGTGTTGGTGCTAGATTAAGAACTCCTAATTACTGTCTAGTCTAATAATTTGAAACTCCTTAGGTACAGATCATGGACAAGTATATACTAGCCATTCCAGGTTGCACTGTCTCCAAATACTTTATGGGAGAAAACAAAAATTCCCATTAAATTACTTGAAAATGGCTTTTGGGATGCTAGCTGTTCCAGTCGGAGGTGAGAGAAAATGTTTGTGGTTTTTTGTTTGTTTGAACAGATATTTGCCACTTCTGTGTCTTTCTGTGCAGATTTAAAGTGCTTTGTGTTCTGTGCCAGTCTAGCAGATTTATGCTATGTGAAGACTTCCCTCTACATGACAGTCTGGTGAAAAGTACATAATTGCAATGCTAAAATTCTGCTTTTGTCATGTAGAGACTTTACAATAAACATTTTTGCTCCAGGAACATTACTCTCCTCCTTTTCAGTAAAAGGCAAGTTGCCTTTTACTTTCAGCTATGTAGTTCCCTAATGCCCAAGGCTGTGTTGGTCTAGCAGAGGATAATATCACCCATGTATCTTACTAGTAAGGTTATTAAAGTATGAAGAAGTCTAATACATTGACTTTCATAGGACTGTGCTATTCTGCAAAGAGCATGAATGGATAATGTTAACTCCTCATTATAACTTGGTGTTGAGCACTATGTTCAGAAGCCAGACTGTGGACAGGACAACAATTTAATGGCATTTCCCTCTCTTGTGTAGTCTTTCTAGGTTCAAGTTCCCTAGAGCACCAGTTTCTTGTGTTCAGCAGACGATGCTCACAGGGCTTCTAGGCTCCACTGGGACACAAAAACACAACAGGTGAGAGAGTATGAACTGCCACAGGAGATCAGACTGGTAGTATCAATGACAGTATCCCTAATGTTATGCTACTTCATCCCAAGAAGGCTTTACACTACTGACAGGAAAGCATCACTTGGGCAGCTGAGCTGTTTACTTCCGACATCTTGCCTGGATGTTATGAGGAAGGAAATTAAACTGTCTGCGAACACTGAGCCAGTGCAGTTCCTTTTGTCCTTTTATCTTCCAGATGTTGTCACTGTAGCTGGAAAAATGCTGCTGCTGCCCAAAAATTAGCAGCAGCATCTTACTGTACTGAACTGTGAGAAGCATCCTGAACCCAGGCCTACTTCCTTGGATCTGTCCCCTGGGCAGACTCACTGCACACCTGACTCTGGAGCCCTTGCTTGTCCTGCTGGGAATGCCAGCAATTTTGCTCACAGTGCTTATCAACCAAACAGCCTTTAAGCGTACAAGGGCAAACATCTCAAATGTAGACAGAGCCATTAGCTTTAAAGGTCACCTCTGAAGCCTTCCTGTATACACAGTACAGAGGCTATCTGTGTTAGAAAGTTCCTGTGAAATTCAATAGTGAAAAAAAAAAAAAAGCATCAGCACAGAACTGTACTTCGTAAAACAGTAAAGCTGAGACTTGTGTCTGAGCAGTGGCAAACTACTCTGGGGCCTGGCATCTTGTGTTGTCATTCTGCCTTTCCTCTGCCACTCCTGTGTGTCCTTCCTCCATGAGGAAGCAGCATATATGGGGGCTTGCCTGAGTCCTTATGGACTCTGAGCTGCAACAGGGTCCATGAGGTTTACGTGGAGGAGCTTGGAACATAAGAACATGTCCATTAGCTGGCTCTCTAATGTCTATTGACCTCACTTTTGGTCTTGCTCACAGTCCCTGGGGACTACTGAGCCTGGACGCAGCTGTGATTTGGACAAAGGCTCTGAAGAGTCAGGTCTCTCCTAAGCTGAACTTTATGAGAAGATGGATAGGAGCTCCTTGGGCTGATCCAGGCTGTCCAGCCATCCATCACACTAAATGTGGCTGTATATTTCCTTTTTGTGCATGATTGGACTGTTCTACACAACATTTTAGGCTGGCTTCCTATGAAAACAAAGCTTAGACTTGCAGTCTGTGTGGGGGCATCTGTCTTCATGCTTGGAGAGAAGAAGCCACACAAAAGCCAGTGCGAGCAAAATTTTACAGAGGACCGATGCTCTCAAAATGTAACGTCCTGGCAGAGGTAGATATCAACAGGACAAGGAACACTGGCACAGGCTGCCCAGAGGGGTTGTGGAGTCTCCTTTCTTGGAGGTCTTCAAGATCCGCCTGGACATGTTCCTATGCGACCTGATCTAGGTGAACCTGCTTCTGCAGGGGGGTTGGACTATATGATCTCTAAAGGTCCCTTCTAACTCCTACCATTCTATGATTCTGTGATATGGGGAGTTGCTCTGATATGCTCCCATGAGTTTGACTGCATTGAGAGCTCAGCCCTATTAGCTATCCAAGAGTCAATGCACTAGGGTATAGTTTTGAACTTCACAACCTTGCAGAAAGCTTCACTTTGAACTTACACATTGTTAAGCCACAAGGGAATCCTGCCCTCACACAGAAAGGAAACTCTACTGTTTTGGGGGATTTGCTTTGCTTTTTTGTTTCCCCTCCTACATGAGATAAATCAACACGCCAGTGACAGCATGTGCTGAGGGCAGCCTGCAGGCAAGAGCTGACCTTGCCTCGGAGGAGTGGTGGGGATGGAGCTCTGGGCACAGGCAGCAGCAGTAATGAAAGGTTGTGTACCTAATGGAGGTGCCAGAAATCTTAAAGGGAAGCTGAAGATCTCCTGATTTTTAGTAAGCTCAGGTTGGATTGCTGTTTATGATTTATTTTGATTTTTTTTTTCCCCCCCAGAAAAGGCTCCTGTCATTTGCTTCACTCTGCTGCTCTTGTTATTTATAGGGCTATGCCATCAACTCTAATTAGCCAGAATAAATATCCCTTTTTCTTCTTGGAGAACCTTATCTTTTCTCTTTTGCAAAGCCCAGATTATTTCTGTGATCCTGACTCCATCATAGCCTTGTATCTGCAGAGCCCAAGGAGGGACATCAAGCCACAAACATGATTAGCTGTGGATGTCAGAGGGACACACAGGCTATACCAACTTCACGCTCTCATGCTGGCTTTGGGAAACACCAGTCCCAATCTATGGCCTGGTGTCACCCAACACCAGTCTAACAACTGCAAGTATAAAGTTCTCAAAATTTCTTCAAGGAATTTAAAAGTTCTGGATTGAATTTGTGCCAAACTCAGGGGGTGGTTTTGCTCCTTGGACCTCAGTGCTTATATAACAGCCCTGAAGCCAGACTCACTGAATTGTCAGGGCAGGGTCTTCATTATTAGTATAGAAGAGGATTTAATGCTTAAATCACATTGATATTTTCAAAGTCTCGTTCCTTGTTACTATGTGATTTTGAGAAACTCGATCATCATGAAATAAAACTTTTTATGAAAAAAAAGTTTGAACTATAAGAAAAGCTTTTTTTTTCCTGCAAAAATGCTGAAAATGAGAGAAAATTTTTTTTTTATGATGATACATTTGCCCTTACACAGCTCTGTAAACTGTATTTTTGCAAAAGTTTAAAAGTCTTTTGACGCATTGGGAATAGCCATGCTTTATCTGACAGAGGAACTCAAATAGGGTTGTTTTCCCTCTTGATGTTCCAGTGATCATTGGGAATAGATGCTATGCAGGTACTGATTTGGGGCCTCAAAGGGCTGGGTGATGAGGAAAGCAAGGGCTGGGAATCTGGGGTAAAAAGCATGTTCCCCGAGATATAGTTCTGTGTGGGCACCTCTGGGAAGGACAGGGTCCCTCACTGCAGACTGAGGGAACTTTTCTTTGCTGCAAACAAGAGGACGGTAAGAGAAAAGCTAAGCTGCAACCTTCATCATGCCTTTCAACCGTCAGAAATACTTTCTTCTGCTCTGGGTGAAGGAGGGTTTAGAGTGGGTTTTAATTCATGAGGCTCTGCCAACACCAGTGCTGTTTTCTATGTGTCCATCCTTCGTCAGGCATGTCAGGGAACGTGGCACGTATTTATTTTAATGTCACAGACATCAAACGAAGTCTCATTTGAAACACTGTGTGAAGATGAAGGTTTTTCAGAATTAAAGAGCTGGATTAGGTGTGGGTCTTCATTTCACCTCATCTCTCTGAATGTTTTCATGTCAGCAGAAAAAACAGACCAAGCCTTTCTGACCTTGAAAAGAAATGCCCGAGGGAAAGACTCCTTCATGCAAGTTTTAATTCTCTTCCTAGTTACTTTTCTTTTTTTCAAACTGCTGTAGCATGATACTAGTTTGAACTAATGAATGTCACACTCATATGGGGCAGTTCCAAAAATGAAAGACCTTGAGTAACTGAATGCTATTATAGCACTATACGAAGATGTTATCAACATCACCTACATTTCTGACTTTCAAGTGTCTTGATATCTTATAGTTAGCCTGTGATGCATGAGAGACACACTCTAGATTTAGTTTTAAACCCATCACATAAAACTTTACTGAAAAAATAAAGTACATAAAAGGGAGCATTACATGCTGATTATTTTTTCATTATCATTTTCATTTGCCCAACCTCTTTTATTTAACATAGTATTGCTAAAGGTTGTTCTCAGAAACAATGTTCATCCCTAATACTAGGGAAAGGGGATGATTTTCAGACCCCTTTGAAAGCCATTTCATTTGCAGGCTTTTACAAGACATAGATAACATAGACGAGATTACCATTGTGGTACAACCTTGGTTGCATTTTTCTAACCTTAGCAAGACACCCCAGTCATGTCACTTCTTTCCTGGAGGGGGAAAGCCTCCTTCCTTTCAAATATGCAGGTTAACTACATGACGGAGGCAGAAGACACTCTTGTGCCACATGGAGGGTCCTCCTCTGATGATATGTCCAACATAGGCACAACAATTTGATGTGATGAGCTGATCAAGGGCCTATTGTCATCAAGGCACTTATTAGAGATGGAGTTAGGTGCCTAATGAAGCTAGTGATAAAATACTCCCAGATTTTAATGAAGGCAGTTATATTCCTCTCCGTTTTGGGCATGAGTATGAGGAGACAAGGTTCACCTTTCAAACGTAGCAGGCTCACAGTAAAAGGCAGTGGACTGGGACTAGGGAGATTTAGTCTCGATTCTGCTACTGGCTTTCTGGGTCACTGAAATTAAGTTACAGTACTTACTTATGTCTTAGTTTCTGCAGCAAAAGTGTCTCAATGTTGACATTCAGCCACAGTTGCTAATTCCTAGACCTACAACTTCATGCTAAGGTTTTGCCTCCATTTCTGCTTTTCCTTTCAAGACTGTTGCGTTAGTTGTGTTTCTCTTTCATTCCTACTATTTCCCTGTCCATTTTTTGTCTGGAAGTTGTGCATAACTTCTCTGTACTAAAATTCGTTTCCCTTCTCCATGTCTCTTCTCTGCTACCTCTTGGGTTAGCAAAGCTTCAGTTGTGACTTAAAAGCTGGTGGAATACCTGTTCTGGCTGAAAGTTGCTGAAGTGAACAGGGGCTTTACAGAAATGGACAGAGCGTGGCATTCTCTGTTCAAAAGTGGCCTTAGTTCAATGATGCAGAGGTACATACCAGCAGAGGGAAGGTGAGTAAATATTTTGGTGAGTTGCAGTGTGATCCCTGCACACTTGTGTTAGCACAGATGTGAGCTTGCAGAGTGCAATGAGGTCTCATCCAGTGCAGATACCTCTGTGGCATGATTTCAAAGATCCTCAGTTTGAGTTCACTTCAGTTGCTTAACCTGTAATTCTACAATGATGTGCACAAATTACAAAACCACACATTTGCACTACAGAAGATTAAGATTGGAGGAGTTTTGTCTATTTGACACACGTGCATATGACAAGAGATGCAACACCAGCAACTCAATGGATTTCATAGCCATGAATCCCCTCACCTCTTGGGAGAAGAGATGCTTAACCTACTTTAGCAAGTAAAAGCAGACAGCACATCAGCTTTAGTTGGATGGTCTCTGCTGTCTATGATCCTTCCATGCCATATCCGATTCATCTGTGGTTTTGTACAGTATAACCTGAGAAGCAATGAGAAGATGTGTGAGGTGCTGAGGGACATGGTTTAATGGTGGACTTGGCAGTGTGACGTGAGTGGTTGGACTTGATGATCTTAAAAGTCTTTTCCAACCAAAATGATTCTATGGTGTAGGATATGCATGGACTTTTGGTTGACAGTTGATAGATGGAGCTTATCAGAAAGCTGCACACGGGGACTAATGGCCAAACCCTTCATGGAGATGCTGGGGCATCCTGGCCTATGGACTGCAGCCTGTAGCAGCATAGAAGGTCCTGCCAGCCACAAGACCTCCAAGCTGCTGCAACAAGAGCCAGAGAAGCTGCTCTCTGTTTGAGCTGCTAAAAGATAATATTACTCCTTCCCCTTCTTAGTGCTGTTAGTCACCCCAAACCACTATTTCAATAGAATCCCTGTACTGTGGGACTAGTGAACTCAGCTTATAGTGTAGGGCTGTTGTCGTGCTGGGACCCTGAGCCCATGCTTCCCAGGTTTTGCTGACCAACAGCATCCCTTCTACCAAGGAGAAATAAAAGGGCCTTGGATTTGTCTTGGCAGTACCTCAAGTAGCAGTTGCAGAGCAATAGGTGGTGTATTGTCAAACCCCAGATATATCCCTGTGAGCTTTGTGTGGCTGGGCAACATCCCAAGGAGGTCTGGTGGGGCTGAGAAGTTTCCAACCAGCTATGCCCTCAAGCTATTTGCAGTTGGACCTGGAAAATTGATTTAAAACAATCAATCAAGACAACTATGTAAAATGGAGATTTTTAGTGGTTGGCAAGGTGGTTTTGTGTTATGAGTCCTAGACTCTCAGTTCCCTTTAACATTTCCTTGCTTTAGCCCTCCTACATCCTCTTACTCCAGTTCCACATCAGTAGTGGTCCATCCTGGAACAGGCTGTAATTATTTAAGCAGAACTAGTACAAAAAGTGAAGGTTGGGGCTAACGAGGAAGTACTGGGAAGAGATGCTTGCTCCCCTTAGATCACACCACCAAGGACAAGCTCCTGTCCCTGGCTCTGGTGGAAAGCTTGTGGGACACGTTTTTGGTCCTTATTGACTGGATCAGACTGTGTTTTCACTTCAGTGCTCCCAGTTCAGAGGAGTCTGCCCACAGCATTAGAGTTTCTCTTGTTTTGTTGTCTTCTAGCAACAAAGTTCTCTAAAGAAAAAAATAGAAATTGCTGGAAAAAAAGAAGTACAAAATCTAGTTTGATTATATCTGTCTTCTTCTCTATTTTTCCCCTGAAATAGCTCTAGCAAAAACTTAATCTTGGCCTGAAACAGTTACTGTTTTGTATAGAAAGTATAAACCAGCAGAAAGGAAAAAAAAAATCAAATAATCTTGTTTTAAAATAGACACACATATTGGTTGTGCCTGAGTTATTTTAGACTGCATTTACAACACTTTTTGCAAGGGCAGAAGAAAATATGATCTATAAGTCTGTGAAGAATGTTTTCATCAGAACATTTCTCATTTACTTTACATTTACCTGGAAGAAATACAGCCTTTGTTTCCTTCCTTGAATTTAAAGTCTGGGCTAGAAATAATATTGTCAGAAGTGAGGAACTATTCAATGGTTCTTCTCTATAAGGAAGCATACAAAATGATACCTTTTTTTTTAATAAGAAAATGAAACACATTAGATATTCTCGCATTACAAATCCCTATATTTGCAAATGTAATTTTTTCAAATGTATATTCTTCACCAAATGGGCTAAGCTAAGAATTTGTTTATCTTGGCTCTATTCTCTTATACCTCATCATTCCAGTCAAGATGCTCAGGAACTCAATGCCATTAGTAGTAAAATTGCCTTGGCAGTCCTGAAAATTCCAATAGCTTAAAAAATGTTACAGTATATTTTTTTAAGTGAAAAATACTCCTTCCTTAGTGGAAGAGCTGCCTTTTATTGGTTTGATAGAGAAGGTCAACAGTAGACTTGTTTTAAGGGTAAAGAAAGTCACCACTGAACAGATATTGAGTTTTTGCCTGTGTGTAAGTGATCACACCCCAGTCAGACGTTTGCTGTGCAAGCAGGAGGAAAGTCCAGCAAGTGGTTGCATATTCTGAGTACTTGGTAAATGGCTATTTTTCAAAGAAGCAAAAATAAGAATGGGAAAAGATTACTTGGATGGTTAAAAAAAACCCAAATATAAAAATGGCCTTGGTAACAACGTAGTTCTCATGACGAGGTGTTGTGAAAACCTCTGTAAACAAATCAATATTTAATAAGGGTGAAAGGGAAGCAGATGGAAGTAAATAGCTGGGCATTAGGAAATGCTGATCGAAGACAGAAGAATTAAAAAAACACTGTAACTAATGGATTTGCTGCCCTATGTCTTCAAACCTGCTTAAATGATGCATCTAAAAATATCTATTATAAGTTTGCAGCAGTGATCAGCAAAGATATGACTTGTTCTTGGCCCATAGTCAAGTTTTAGATCTATGAATACAATGTCTTAGACACCTGCCTGAGGTGAGTCTTCCTCTGAAGATGACTGGTTCTCTTTATCATTGGTGAAAGGAACTCTGTGACAGGCTAGACAAATGCCAGACAAAACTGAGATTACTCCCCCTCCTATGTCATTGCCAGGAGCAAGAACTTGTGGGCTAAAAGCCATCAGGTTTCAGGGATAATAGTAATGATGCTCTCCTTGAGTTGACTGGTATGTTTTGATTTGCTCGTGTTGTTCAGGTTTCTGCCATAGGCAGAAAAGATAGAAACATCCTTTATAATAGCAAGAAATAAAAGCAAGAATTCTCCCTTCAACACTTGGAGCAGCACCTTGAGGCTGTATCGAAAAATGTCAGCTGTCATGTGGCCTTTGATTAAATTACAATGCATCCATAATGCCTCTCTGTTCACCCACACTGAATATATGTATCTTAAGGGTGCCTGAGGTATGGGTAAACTCTGTCTCGTTAGCTGTAGAATCCTAGAATCATAGAATTGATTTGGTTTGATGAGACCTTTAAGATCATCAAGTCCAACCACTAATCTCACACTGCTAAACCCATCACTAAACCATATCTCTCAGTACCTCATCTACATGACTTATAAATATCTTCAAGGATCGTGACTCTGCCACCTCCCTGGGCAGCGAGTGTCTAACTACCCTCTCAGTGAAAAAGTTCTTCCTAATCTCCAGTCTAAACTTCTCCTGATGCAACTTGAGGCCATTTCCTCTTGTCCTATCACTCATTACATTACTTGGGAGAAGAGATTGACCTCCACCTCGCTACAGCCTCTTTTTGTGTATTTGTAGAGAGTGATCATGTCTACCCGCATCCTCCTCATCACTAAACTCCCAGCTCTCTCAGCTGCTCCTCATCAGACTTGTGCTCCAGACTCTTCACCATATAGGCCTGTAATGTCTACTCTGGCATGACAAGATAGAGCACAGGGCTTTATAAGTTGAAGAGGGAGCAGTTCAGGAATAGGATGTCACCTCTACAGAAAAGGTGACATCGTGGGCTGTTGTCCTGCTGCTAGCAATGCTGTTGGGGCACTGGGACACTGCATGCACCATCTGCTGAGCTGAGCAACAGCTTTAGCTCCAGAGCTTGGGATTGTAGCAGGGAAGTCTGTACCATTGTGAAGAGGTGTCAGCTCCTTTCCCTTCTCTAAAACTGTGCAGAACATCAAGAACAAATACACAGGGAGACAATCTGCTTTCCTCATGGCTGCCATTAGAGCTGCATTTAGGACCAGAGGGCTGACAGTGATTTTTGTGTCATCCACCAAGTGCTTTGAATCTGAAAATCATCTCTAGATATAAGGTGTGGGATTCAGGTCAAGGGTAAGGCACCTAAATTTAGGTGCCTGCATATAGGTACCGACATGTACACTTAGTATCTAAACTCTCATTATAGCCAGTGAAGATCAGGTCAACGGAGCCTGCAGAATGATGTTGTTTTTCCTAAAGCAGTGTAAGATGGCTACTCAGCTGAATGATGAATGCACAGGCACCTTTCACCATTTCAGAGGTCTCAGGAGGTCCCAGAGGTCTGTAGAATATAGGTCTCTGTAGACATTGTGGCATACCCACAAGCAGGCACCCTGAGGCCCCTCAAATGACACTCATCAATTCTGGTTAGAGAACCAAAATGATGACTAAAACTCCACTGACTATGATGGGAGTTTATACGCTCAGCCTGACTGTAGACATTTAAAATTTAGGTTTCTTAATCTGAAATTGAATCTCAACCAAGCTCTCACCAGCATCATTCAGTGATGGGCTCAGTCTGACTGCTGTGTTTAAATGAAATGTGCCATATTTCTCAGGGTAGCTAAGTGACTTTCCAGACAAATCTTTCTTCAAGCAGGCAATTCTTTCAACTAGCCTACTTCCAGTCCTGACTGCTGAATGCTTTTAAATCTTAGGTGGCAAAGGGGACATGTGTGCTGTGCACTGAAAAGATAGGGAAGCACAAACTCCAGACACCTAGCTTATCCTAACAGATGCTGGTGGACTTGTAGACACAGTAGCTCTGTCCTGTAGTGCTTTCACTTCCTCCTTGCCTTGGTCAATACCTCACAGATTGGCACGAGGGGTGGGTGGACACTGTGGGGCAAGTACGTGTGGGGGCAGTGAAAGAGTTGCTGTCTGTATAAGTCATCAGCTGAAAACCCTTATTTCCTTAGTTGCTTCAGGGAAACAAATCTTGTTTTTTCCCACAAACTAGCTTTGTGATTTGTAGCTATAACGCAGAAGCTTTATTAGACTTCAGGGATGCTCTTAGCCTCCTAGAAAATGACTTGTCATGTTCACTTTCCCATTGAAGCTGTCCTTAAAGCACCCACGAGAGAGCCCCTCAACCCAGGTGCCTTTTTGGGTTCTCTATGCCTGATAGATACCGTCCAAGACTTTCTTGCTGGATTTTTTTTCCTGATCCCTTGCTGCATGCTGACCTTCGGCTCACTCAGATCCTGCAAAGTGCCTCATGTCTCAATTTTTCACTTAGCTGCTGTGGCCAAGTGTTTGTGTGTGTACATGCACACAGGAGGAAGAAATGGTGTTTAAAATTCTCCGACCTTCACCTTCCTATTACTACATGTAATGCAACCCCCTGAATAATTTGTTTCTAGGCTTCTGCCTTGATTCCCAGAGTTTTGATTTAATCTTAAAGTATTTAATCATTTCCTTGGCAAATGACACTGAAATTGGACAGATGGTTTAAACTTAGCTCTCTTCCCTGGAGAAAAGCTGCTCAATTAAAACAACTGTAGCTCTCACACATTCAATTCATCCTTATCAGCCTGTCCCAATTAATCCTCTAAATGCCATGTTACGTAACGTGGGATCCTCTCTCCCTCATTTGCTTTTCCATCTTGTCATTATTTCATCTGCCTTTGCTTACCTGTACAGCATTTTTGGGAGTCAGGAGAGGCTTGTGAAATTTCCAAGTCACATCTGTTCATGCCAAAGGGTGAAATGTGATGAGCCATTGCACTCAGTCACTCATACTTTTACTCTCTGATGTTATTTTTCTCCACGGACAAATGATCTTTGCAAATCCTTAAAACAGCAGAATTACATTTCTATTACACTGTTTTCTGTATGGCTACACAATCCCTTTCTGCTGCTAGTGCTGGAATCCCTTGGTTTACAGGGTACTTGCTGCTTGTGAAAATGTGTTTCTGTGTGTGCTGGAGGAGCGCAGTCAGTTTAGCTGCAGAAATGAGAGAATTAGATCTGGGCTCAAAAAGAGCAGAGTAAATAGCCATAATAAATCCCAGTGGAGACTGAGAGATCTAACACTCTTAGTCTCACCTCTGCAGTGTTGCTGGCACTGTTTCTCTCCTCTGCAGTATTAAGAACAAAAATTTGGATTTAATAGATTTAATTCAGGTAGCCAATGAGGGCTAATTTCTGCCTTAAGGAGTACTGGTCCATGTTCCATGTCTGTGCTTCCACAGAGGTGGGAAGAAGAGGCATACACCCACTGGATCCCCTGCCTTACTACTGTCTGTTATCTTCATGGCGTGTTGAGATTAACACATTGTGGTGAGGCTGCAGCTTGAATACTGTGTTCAATTTTGAGCCCCTCACTAAAGGAGGGGCATTGAGGTGCTGGAGCTTAGCCAGAGATTGACAACGAAGCTGATGAAGAGTTTGGAGCAAAAGTCCTGTGAGGAGAAGCTGCAGGAGCTGGGAATGTTTAGTCTGGAGAAGAGGAGGCTGAGGGGAGACATGGTCACTCTGTATAACGACCTGAAAGGAGGTGGTAGTGAGGTGGTGTTGGTCTCTTCTCCCAAGTAGTGAGTGAGTGATAGGACAAGGCAAAATGACCTTAAATTGCACCAGGGGAGATTTAGATTGGAGGTTAGGAGGAACTTTTTCACTGAGAGGGTTGTTAGACACTGGCACAAGCTGCCCAGGGAGGTGGTGGAGTCCACATTCCTGGAGGTATTAAAAAGATGTATAGATGAGATGCTGAGAGATATGATTTAGTAATGGGCCTGTCAGTGTTCAGGTAGTGGTTAGACTTGATGATCTTTTCCAAACTAAACGATGCTATAAGTCTATGATCGGATTAGTTTGGTTCAGAGTAGCTTGTAGTGTCTTGGGCTGGGCTGCTATCGTTCCTATGTAGCCCTATATGTCCCCTATGGCCATCCCACAGTTTCAAGGTGGGTGTCCACAGCCTGTAGGCAGGCTTCAACTGCACCCTCCGAGATCGTTGCTTGAGAGTCCCGCGGGAGGAGGAGCAGGGTCCAAGGAAGAGCAAAATTTGTGCTTAGGATGGATTTATTCAATCTACTTTCAGATTGTAATGGAGGAGACTGCCTCAAAGTGACATCTTTGGCTACTCTTGTTCTGCTCAAAATGCTGCAGGCTCAACACCACATAACTATTTTTTTACTGGTCCAGAGCTGATTTGTAAGGCAATAAAACCTTAAATATGAAGAACTTTGAAGCTAGTCCTGCTTTGCATAGGAGGTTGGACTGGAGACCTCTAGGTATCCCTTCCAGCTTGATTTTTTTTCATGATTCTGTAGACAGAGAATATTAAGTGCATTTATCCCTTTTGATATTTGTATTAGCAAGAACAGTTGTGAGGAGAAGCCAAATTCCATCGAATTTTTCCTCTAAATAAATAAAGAGAATAAGACAATCTTCTTTACATACTTATTTAACCACCTTCCTGGAGTAGTGTTGATTTGTTTTGTTCCTTAATAACTCTTTTGTCTGCTAACTGTACTAAATGATTGTCTTTATGGAGGGAAAACCCTCACATCTTTAAAAAATTTTGAATTTTTTTTAGATTCTACAGTAATTAAAATAAGGTTTTGTTAGTTTCTTGGAGTATATCCTTGCCCCCCGCCCCCCCCCCCTTTTGCTGCAGGCACTATTTCATTTAATGTCAGTTGAGAATAAGGCTGAATGCTGAGCCATGAAAGCAGAATATTCTGTTTGAAACTGAAGAGATTTGTGGGGAGTCACTGAAAAATAGCAATGTGTAGAGCTGTTTTACTCAGTCTCTATATCAAAAAGAAAAACTTATCTAATAATCCTGCAAGTCAGAAATAGAAACAATTTATTGACAGGTCAGGGTCTTTTTTTTTTTTCTCACTACTGTTTGTTTTTCCAGTGCTACAACCAAGGCAATAATTACATTTGAAAGGTAACAGGAGACTGCTTACCTGGGAAATTATTCCACTTCTTCATTCTCCAGGAATTCTTCTGGGTATTCATGCGAATTTCAAGACCTCTAAATTCCTTCCTGTTATTTACAGATTTATTTATACATATCACATACTAAATCATTATTATCCTTGAAGAGCATATGCTTGAAGAAAACATGAAACAAAACCAAAGCAATTCGTCATGGCCTAAGACTGTAAAATTTCCAGGGATTTCTCTTACTTACAAAGGTCTAATCTCTGACCTCCATAAATCCAAGTGGTTAAAACTATACATACAGAACTCTTTTTTTGTAATAAAAAGTTTGATGTTACTGTGTTTAGATAAAAGGTTAGCAGGAAAAGTATCTTTGCCATTTAAAAGAGGGAATTCTGAAAATACTACTTGAGCTTGTTTTTATCATTCTTGTGGATTCTTCTCTTCTTTTGGCAGAAACATTTTGACCTAAATTTTGCCTGCTGGAGTTCCTATTACAAGGTTGAATCAAAACACTCACTTTTTGTGCGTCAGTCTCCCCAGCTGTAGAAAAATCATATTCTGGCCATGGAATGGTGTTTGGAAACTAATTGTGCTTAAATTCACCATGGGTCCTGGGGTCCCCAGTGACAATAGATTTTGAAGGTATAAAGCCTTTGTGTTGGTATTGGAACAACCAGCTTACAAATATTTGTAAATAAATGAATGGAAATGCAAACTCACATAAGACTCTGATTGTTTCATTCTAAACAGCCAAATCTGAACGCCCCTAATTTCTGGAAATTAATTATGAAACACAACCATATGTCCCTGCAATTACAAGAAAATAGATGGAAGTTGAGGAGACCAGCTGCATCCTGTGCATGAATAAATCTTCTCATCAAAGACAATGGGCGTAATCCCTCCTTGAGGGAATTCAATTGAGCCACACACCCACAGGCTCCCTCCATGGCATCCTGCCATGCTGCTACGCATTGGGATACCATGAAACGAGACCCTCTGCAAAAGTATTTGCAATAATAAGTTACTGAGGCTTTAGCTCAGAAGTGGAGGAGTGACGACTGGGTTTTGGTGGCATCTGAAGCATTTATGCTTTTAACAGTGACCATTACCTTTCATGCCCAGTTGAGAGTGAAGCCTGGGGAGGGAGCGGCAGGAATAGACCCCAAGCTGGTTTTAACCTGTCCCCACTGTCAGGCAGCAGGAGAGAGCCACATAGTAGCGGCTAAGCTTCAAATCAAAGTGCTCAGGCTGAGCAGGAGAGGTTCAGTGCTGGCTTGGTATGGTGGAGACAGCCTCGTGGAGAGCAGGAGCTGGCAGCTACTCGAACCATTGTTGCTAGAGAAGCACTGAAATTTGTTCGTAGCTTTAGGTTTTCTGCAGTCATGATCAATGAAGAAATGTACATATCTGCCTCAGCTATGGTATTTCAGGATTGATTTACTGACTTGTGTGGGTTAACTATTCTTTTTCCTCTCTGATAGGACTGAGACACAGCTCCGTAAGGGTCTTGGTGAAGATCAAGTAGAGGGGGACCATATCTGGACCAATTTAACAATTTGCTATGGTGTGGTAGCTATTTTCTTTTGACTGACTGCTGGGAGAGCAGCAAGGAGATGGTCTTCAAACTCCAAGAAAGCAAAAAAGCCTAAAGACTAATCTTGACCCAACCAACCACGTGTGTGAAATGCTTTCAGGCTTTTGTTTGAACTCTGGGAGATTATCCCTGGTTATTAAATTTATGTCATCATCCAGCTCTCCCTAAGCACACTGCTGCCAGTCTTTGCTAGTTGGTGCTTTCAGATAAGTGACTGACAGGAAAAGAAGATAGGGAGAAAACTGAAGCTGTGTTGCTCATGACAAGCTCAATATTACAGGATCCCTTCAGGACTGTCATCATGCTGCATGGAGCCTTTGTTATTAGAGATGATTCCCTGTGACAACATGTGATTTAAAAATTATTGCACACTCTGAGAGTGCTTTGCACATCTTCTGTGTGGTCATCCGTCCATCAAAGAGGCAGCTCAATAGAGGAATGTACAGCTGAACACAAACCCACATGAAAGTCTTACACCCAGTAATTTTACTTAAAAAGCTCTGCATGAAGCTCAGCTCCCTTCTTACCATTTTTTCCTGCTGGAAATTCCATTGTTTTATAAATGTAACCACTCTAATGTGTGCTTTACTTATAAGACTAATGGTTAAATATTGTTTCTTTTTTTTTTTTTTTGAGACTTTGACTATAATTAAATGACTGCTGACAATCATCTTTCAAACAGACCAAACAGATGCAGAACTAAGTACATCTAAGGAACATAGATTCAAGGCCCAGAATTAAGTCTTAATTAAGTGTAGTAGAATACACGATGGGACCAAAGAAAACCTGGACCCCTGTCATGCTTGACTAACAAAGGTTCAACCAAGGAAATACTTGATGTGAACATAAAAAAGCAACAACAGGTCATTTTCTTTTCCCTCAGGACTACCTGCAAACTTCATGACAACTCATTTTTTTCCTTTTTTATCCCCTCAGTCCCCCACGTGTCCTCAGTGGTAAACTTTGGCATTTTGTATCCTGGAAGCAGAATGTTTCCCATGGTGTGTCAATAGCAATTTGGTTTTCTCTGGTATCGAGTTGAAAAATTCAGCTGACAAGTCCAATACCTGTAACATAAATGTGTGACAAATGTGAGCCGACTTGAACAGTCATTTCAAGTAATCCATCAAGATTTTGAAGTTCTTGGGTCAATTTGAAAATAAGAAAAAAAGTCATTAATGTAAAACTAGCACTGACATAGCATTATGCCTTTAAATGAGGCGCAGAAAACTGTATGGCTGATGTGTGTGTCTGACAATAGTTTGTAATGACTAGAGCAAGGTGAATATTGAATGCACAGTCTTTGTTTTGTCATTTGAGTGTTTTTTTATGTTTTATAAATTTGATATACCATATGTCCTTTATTTCTAGGAGCATCACATGAAATTCACAGCCCAGATTTGCCAGCAATCAGTTTTGGGTTTTTTTATTTAAACCTATTGTTGAAATTCTCCAATGATAAGAATGATGATGTTAGAGGCTGGATGTGGTATTACATGAACCTGTCAGCTCAACTGCAGCCCACTGAGCTGGTAAGTACTGGGAGACATTCCACCATCGTGAAATTTGTCTTTGTCCTTTACCAGGGTGAAAAGTTGGAATTTTGAAATGTCTTGTGTAGCAGAAAGGCTGAAATCTTTCTATTGGGAAACATCAGAGAGATTTATTGAAATGTAGCATTTCAGCGGTGTCAAGCTGTGCCATGAATGTTAGGCAATTTCATCTAATAAGGTGAAAAATATATTGGAACCTATCCTGTCCTGCCCTGCTCTATTGTCAATGCACTGGGAAGAGAAAAGGGCGGCTCAAGGTGAAACAAGACAACAAATTTTTATTTTGAATTATTCAGAAACTTCTTTTCATGAAAAAATCAAATAGTAGCTCTTCCTGGGAAAATGTGCTTCTTTATACAGTGCCTTTCCCCACATAGTTTAACAGCAGCCAATAAAACACGTCATATCTTCCTTGGCTGCTCATCCTTGACAGCACTTTTCTTGTCCTTATCTCTCTTCCTGCCTCATGACATTGGCTCATTCTGTGGATAAGGTCCATAGCTGCTGTCATGTTTAGCAAGGAGTTGCTTTTGCTTGGTAACAGGGGCAGCGGCTTGCAGTGAAGACCCGTTAAAGAGTTTTTGGACTCTCCCCCGACTCCTGAGTACAGCCTGCATTCTCACCATGGGCTGCAGAAAACACAGCCAATGCAATACAGACAAACTCCCACTGGGTACAGCACATTCTCGGCTTTGGAGTTGGATCCTCCATTTGTTTTCCCACTTTGGTTCTTCTAGGCTAAAGATGTAGAAGAACTTCAGTGGATTTATCTCCACTTTGTTTTCTCTGAATGTGTAGGCATGGATGAGCACTTGGCTATGGAATTTACAATGAGAGTTGTTCAAGAGTTTTAATTGTAACATTAGTTGTGTGGAATTTGGAACACTGTCTTTTTAATGAATTGCATTCAAAAGGACAAATTAGTATTCTGATGGGATGCTGTTTGTGTGTGTGCCTACTGCCACGAAATGTACCGCTAACAAAGCACAACACTCACATCTGTCCAAGATATTAATCATTCTTCAGTGAGAAAAAATACCTCATTTTAATCACTATGCCATTCTGCACGTCCCATTAATTAGCATTCATTAAGCAACAAGAGGGTGCTTGGTGCTGTGCAGTACAGAGCTTGAAGACTGGGCACAAATATCTACTGAGGCTAAGGCCACGCTGAAAGTGGTGGGCACGTAAAAGTAGCCTGGGGAGGGGAATTGAAGCTTCACTCTGTAGACAAGGCAAAGACAACGAGGGGTTTTTATAGACTTGGTCAATTCTAGTTAGCTGAATTTTTAAAGGTGGTTGAGGTAAGAATCCACTCAGTGGGACAGTAGGGCAGCTGGGACTTCTGATATCTTTGCTTTGGTGGAAGGAGCAGAAATCGTTCTGTTCTCACTCATACTGTGATATTTATCAAGTATTTGAGACCAGTGCAGGCTCTGCACTCCCTAAGCCTCCATCTTGTTCTTTGGTGCTTGTAGTTGTGGAATAAATGGAAAACTGAAAGGCTGGATAGGTGCTGGATGGCTGCAATCCTTGCTCTTGATGACTCCAGTGCAGCTTTCCTCTCTGTGAGGGGTTCATAGGGTTGTGGCAGGGCAGGGCACTTATTAGTGACAGGCATTGGAAAAAATAATTGGATTTCATTGATTTCATTGTACATAACTACTGCTTATCAATCTTTCTGAAAGCCCAGTTGCTGGTGATGTTAAGTAAAAAGCATTTTGACTACACATGAGATTAGCAGACAAAATGTGGTTGTTTAAAAAATAAACGAAGATCTGATCAGAAGGAGAGACTGCAGTGTCAGTAGCTTGTTTGGCTGTTATGATATTGCTGTGTTTTAATCTCAAATTCAGAAACAATAATGGGGATAATTTTTCTGCACTGGGGACAAAGATCTATTTTTCATTCTTTCAAGAGCTATTTGCTTGGCAAGGGATAGACTCCATCAACAGATGATTTAAAAAGTCTGATCAAAAGTGTGGCAAGTCCTCTCGCCTTCGCTGGCTTTTTGACAACCCTCCAGCTGAGTGAGGCAGCAGGATCATAGGGACAGAGATGGAGAGACAGTGGTGATGCTGCTGCGATTGCTGCCCAGCTGCCAACTTGGAGACAGAGAGACTTGACCAGGTCGCAGATAGCTGTCATATGTATGCTCCCCATCCCTAGAGTGGGCTCAGACCACTGCAGAAGCAGAGTCATCTCCAGAGGGGACCAGCTAGAGAGTAATGCACGGTGCAGTGCAGCCTTTGACTTTGAACCCAAGCTCGTGAATTAATAAGCCAGTGTGTTAGTATGTTCCCTGCACTAGCACTGTGCTCCTTTGCTTCCTGGGCTGGCTCAAGAAGAAGGATTATTAGTATTAATATTAATGTAACATTTATTTCTCTTGTGTTCTTGACATTCAAAAAAGGTGAACGCATAATATACAGAGGTCAAGGTAGGCCAGTCTGGCCATTTCAAAGAGAACAAGAGATGAAGACAGAATAGCTCTCTTCTGCGAGTTCAACATTTCCATAAAGGTGTTTCTGATTTAATTTTTTTATCAGTCTGGTGATTTCCAGATATTGATCTAGGTATCTATACACACATACACACACACACACACACACACGTTTACACACAAATATATGTATATATGCACATATACTGCTATAGCTCATGGCAGTATCTTGATTGACTTGCAGTTGTGCGGTCACACAGAGGAATGCGTCTTTCCTTCAGTTACTTGATTGTAAGGAATAATCACCAACAAACCCTTAAAGGTGTCTGAAAAATCCTAAAATGATAAGCCTCTTTTCTCTGAGGATACAAGGTTTCATTTTGGCTGAACAATTCTCTACACATTTGGGTTCCCAATGATCCATTTGTAGCTTATCAATTAATTTTCATGTTTCCACCCTGTGGAGATGTGGAATTCATTTCCTGCTGGAGAGGTTACTGGAATGTTAATGCACAGGTGACTTGAGATATAGAATAAATATATTATGCTTTGGTGTGTCTCATTTATTATGTAAATCCACATACTCTCTGTGCAGATGGAACAGCTCGATACAGCAGCAGGGTCAGGCATGGGCTGGCAGTCAGTGAGGTTGTTCAATAATGCAAGCCAAGCAGTGACCATGGAAGCTGAGGATTCCAAGAAGGTGCCCTTCCACAGAAACTGGAGGCTATGAGGCTGTTCTCATCATTTTGTTTTGATGGCATTTACTGGTCAAGCAGTGAATGAAATCCAAGGGAAAGGATACAAGACCTTTGCTATTGTGCGAGCTGTAATGGTGTTGTATATTTGCTGTGCTTTGAAAGGCCCTTTATTTCTGGATTTTTCTATAGCAGCTCTCATCTACTAACCTTGGAGGAGTAAGGGAACATTCAGGTACCGCAATTCAGTGCCCAGATTAGCACAGGAGCATTTCCATAGCTATCTGCTCAATAATTGGGGGACCTTTAAGATGTTTTTACTGAAAGGTGCCCTCTCTCAGTTTCTGCTGGCTGTATTTTGGGAGAAAGATTCTCAGTGTTTTGGGAATTGAACACAAAGAAATCCTAGCTCCAGTCAGACGACTTCAGAGAACAAGTCTGTGTTGTCATTGCTTCACAGAGGCTGCTGGTCCCTGTATCCTGCAGCTGTGGTATCATGAAAGAATTGCTGTTATATGGAGATTCATAGAATCCTTTTAATTGGAAAAGACATTTAAGATCACCTCACACTGCCAAGCCCATCACTAGACCATGTCCCTCAGCACCTCAGCTACACAGCTTTTCAATACCTCCAGGGATCATGACTCCATTACATCCCTGGGCATCCTGTGCCAGCGTCTAACAATTCTCTCAGTGAAAAATCATTTTTTTCTTTTTACTCCTAAATAACAAGTGATAGGACTAGAGGAAATGGTCCAAAGTTGCATCAGAAGAGGCTTAGATTGGAGATTAAGAAAAACCTCTTCACTGAAAGGATTGTTAAACACTAGAACAGGGAGGTGGTGGGGTCAACATCCCTGGAGATACTTAAAAGATGTGTAGATGAGGTGCTTAGGTACCTGGTTTAGTGGTGGGCTTGGCAGTGTTAGGTTAGTTAGCTTTTAGACTGAAATGACTCTATGATTTGTGCACTTCATGATACTGTGTCTGGGAGGGATGAGGGGAACTGGCCTGCGCCCTCCATCCCAGGGTAAGGGCTGCTCATTTGCCGACAGGAGAGCTGCTCATTTGCAGGCTGTATGGCGTTACTTGATCCTGAGTGGTACTCAGGTCCCACGGGAGCTCTGTCTTTGGGTGGCTCTGCCTCTGGATGCTAATACTGGCCTGTCAACATGCTTGATTGGTAATGGAATAAATTTGTAGTGACTCTGCAGGAAATATATCACCATGACAATTGGTCTCTCAAACCTTTTAGACAAATGCAGCCATAAACCAAGTACTACCACGAGACTTACTCTTTGTGCAGGATTTGCCAGTGCTGCCAAGGGACTCACAGCACAAAACAGACCTCACGTTTTGTTTTTTCTCTCTTAAGCCCTCTGTTTTGCATTCAGCTATGCTCAAAAAAAGCAGCTGAGACAAATCTGCCACTGCTGCTCACTTCACAACGATTTGCAAAACAGATTTGAGCCTGAACAGTTGTTACACAAATTGAGTTTCAATCTGCAAATGAAAACTAGAAAACAAACAAAACACAACACGTTGCACTATGTGCCTTGCCAGAGAAGGACTCAAGGAGGGATGTTTGCCCTTTCGTTCCTCAGGAAGGCATGCAGGTTGCCAGCTGCTTTCCCTGTTGACAGAAAAGCAAAGTTTGGGAGAGGCTTTTTGTGCCATCAGATGCATGGGAGTGCTTCCCCTTGCCCTCACGAATGCCAAATTGCATCCTACAAGGGCAGAAATCGGCATCATTATAACTAAATCCTGGATTTTTTTTCTGTGCTCACGTTTGATGAGAAGTTAAGAGATTAAGCTGTATGCACACCTAAAGCTTTGAATGGGCCCATAAAGAAAGAAATACTTATTCCTCTGCAACAAAACACCTCCCAGATATTAGGAATTGCTAATACAGCAGGGTATGCTTTCAATACAGTCAAGAAGGGGAGGAAGGGGCCATGTGATGAGCAGATGGGGGATTGTTATTACAATGGTCTTATCTCCCTTACACTTAAAAAAAAAAAAAAGAGTTTCCAATGAGCTTCTCCTCTCTTGCATGCCATAGAAGCAGTAGTATCTGCCAGAACAAACATTGTGCAACCTAATGACCATTCTCTTGGAAATGCTAGTATAAAAAATTCGGCACCTGCGAGCAGTTTGTGAAGTCCTGGTACAGTCTGACCTAAAAATTCACATCAAAATAGTTTTTTGCCTATTCATTTTGACTGAAAAGCTGATGCACAGCTGTTGTCTTGGGAACTGGGTGATTTTTCAGCTCTTTTAGTTAATGACCAAAACCAAAAATAGTCAAATGACTAGTTAAGCCAAATGACTCAAGTCATGAGTTCCCTTGGACAGCCTTGTTCTGGATGGGGAAAAAAATCTCTGCTCTTCTATGGCCTGATTCAGACAGAGTTTCTCTGGGGGATGCTCTGAAGAAGTGTCCATCACTTCATAAATCCAGCTTTCATCCCTGCCATTGTGGCTAAATGCTGGAAACATGAATTAGGTGGTGTGGGAGGGAGAGGAAACATACTGGTTTTCCATGAATCACACCCAAAACCAGCAGCATGGCTGCATATGAGAACAGCCTTTGTAGCTCCCTGTTTACAGGCAGAAACAGCAGATAGTGCAGAGCAAAGGGACTGAAAGCTGTGGGGTTGGGTCACTGCTTTATCAGTGAGTGAACCTAAAACAGGAGCTATTCCTCTCTTTGTATGGGGCCAGTCTCAGCCCCTCTCTGTGCCTCATCTTCCCATCATGAACAGTACTTGCTAAGATGGCTGATCAGCTTGTGTAGCTCTTCACTTACTGCTGTTGTACTTGCTTTTGATCAGCTTCCCCTCCGTGAAACAAAGTAAAACTGCTATTTAACTCAAGTGCTCATATTGGGATCTGAGAATTTGCTGGAGTAGAATAAAAACTGTTCTTTAGGTCCTTGTGAACTAAACTGTCATTAAAATAAAAAAGTATAAATAATGTAAAAGAAATTCCTCTACCCTTTTATTTAATCTGTGCCCTGCTCTTCTTGGGCTTATTTGTAGGAACTAAAATTCAGGAGAGGAAGTTTCTTGTGATACTGCAGATTTGTAGAGGCAGAAGGTTTAGGTGGGTTGATGTATGTAAAGGTTACCATTTACACTTAGGTTTTAGAATCATAGAATTGTTTAGGTCAGAAAAGACCCCGAAGATTGAGTCCAACCGTAAACCTAATGTTGCCATTTCATCAATAAACCATGTACCTAAGTGCCCTGTCTACACCTTTTAAGCAAAAGCATTGGGAAAAGCATCTGAACATGGATTCTCGGTAAGTTTGTGCATTTTGAAAATGCCCGTGTTGGGGGAGGAGTGTGTATGAGTGCAATTTTCAGTTGAAAACCAGAATTATTCATGAGTTTATAATAATCACTCATGCTGCTCATCTAGAGCTAGTGCTTCTCGGGTGGCCTTCTTTCATCCATCTGCAGACAACATTTGTAGCAGAAAGTGCTATTACTGTGTGCTAGCTTTCTATTAATAATGCATATATTAAAAGTGCTTTTCCTAAGGTCTGCATGCCTTTTCCATACAGTAGAGCAATGATGACAAATGTTATTTATGTGTGTTCTGGAAGATCTTTGCTCATTGTCCCATGGCAGATAACTGCCCATGCTTCCATGCATCCTATGTGGGATGCCTTTTTGTCTACCACCAGTGTTAAAGGCTAGCTTAGCCCTTGTATGGGATGGGTGGAAAATGGGGGGAATGGATGGGATTTTGCTATTTTGGCTGTTAGAGATGGACACAGACATGGGCAATGAAGGTGGTGAAGGGTCTAGAGAGCAAGTCTGATAAGGAGCAGCTGAGGCAGCTTAGCCTAGAGTTCTTAGCCTAGAGTTCTCTTAGCCTAGAGAAGAGTAGTCTGAGAGGAGATAATACTTGAAGGGGAGTTGTGAGATGGGGTCAATCTCTTCTCTCCAGTAACAAATACTAGAACATGAGGAAATGGGTTTAAGTTGCACCAGAGGAGGTTTGGATCGGATATTAGGAAGAACTTTTCCACCAAGAGGTATATTAAGCATTGGAACGAGCTGCCCAGGGAAGTCATGGAGTCACCATCCCTAGAGATATTCAAAAGATGCATAGATGAAGTGCTGATGGATATGATTGAGTTTAGTGATGGGCTTGGTAGTGTGAGGTGACTGGTTGGACTCGATGAACTTAAAGATATTTTCCAATGATTTTTTTCAAACTGTAATGATTCTATGATTCTATGTATATCTTCATATTAGAAGGAAACATCTGGAGTTATCATGCTGGCCTTCCACTGAGACCTGCTGCTGCCAACAGGTTGTTGGTATTGAAGGAGTGAACAGTAAAACAATGAATGTAGTTTAGTCATTGCTGGTAGTCTCACTGGTGTTGATACACTTTTTTTCTTATTTCAGAGCATTCCTGCAGTGTAGAATCTCTCTGTTATCAGATTAGCTGTAGGCTAGGAAAAAAAATATTTTGTGGCTACAGAAAATTTCAGCTTTGGAGAGAAATGTCAAAACTGAAATATTTCAAATAAAAATGGTCCATTTCCACAACTAACAAGCCAGGGTGACAAATTTGAGTCTCTGTCTAAAAAATAGGATAGACATCATTTTCCTAAAAGGCAACTCTTTCTCTTTCTTTCCTGCAGAGACATGTGACTTATCCAGGAGTATTAACATTGCAACAGGTCCATATTTTAACTTCCATATAGCACAGCAGTACCACCATGGTAGTTGGGAGAATACTGGAAGAGAACAGATGCCACTTATATCTTGAAGAAGGGCTAGAAGAAAGGTCCAGGGAACTATAGTCAGCCTTACCTCAGTCCCTGCAAAAGTGAAGGAAAAAGTGCTCCTGGAAACCATTTCCAAAACCAGAAAGGATAAGAATATTATCAGGAGTAGTCATCATGAGTTTACAAAAGGGAAATTATCCATGACACCCTTCTGTGATGAGATGACTAGCCTGGTGGATGGGGAGAGAGCAGTGAATACTGTTTACCTTTACTTTGGGAAGGCTGATGACAATGTATCCCACAACATCCTCATGGACAAGGTGAAAAAGTGCATATTAGACAAGTGGGCAGTGACGTAGGTTGAAATCTGTCTGAAAGACTGTGCCCAGAAAATAATGATCAGCCTCACAAAGTTCTATTGGAGGCCATTGGTGAACCCCAGCTCTCAATACTCGAGCAAGGACTCATTAACACCTTTATTAATGACCTGTTAGATGGGGTGGAGTCCATCCTCAGTAACTTTGTAGATGATACCAAACTAGGTCAATATACCACATTGTTGTGTTGTCATCCAGAGGGACCTCAACAGACTGAGGAACTACATAAAGAGGAAAGGAGAAAGCAAGGGGAAAAAACAAGTCTTGAACCTGGAGAGGAAAAAAATAATTGAAACACCTTTAAGTTTGTTGAGTCCAACCACTCACCTCACACTGCCAACCTGGGAGGAACACCAGCACATTCTGTGGGCTGACTAGTTGGAAAGCACCTCTGTGGAGAAGGACCTGGAGTTCCTGGGAGACAACAATCTGATCATGACCCAGCAACACACTACTGTGGCAAGGGCCAACAGCCTCCCGGGTTGTTTTAGGAAGAGTGTTGCCAACAAGTCGAGAGAGGGGACTCTTGCCTTCTGCTCAGTGCTGGTGAGGACGTATCAGGAGTTCTGGGTCCTATTCTGGGCTACCCAGTAAAAAAGAGACATACTGGACACTGGAGTGAGGCCAGTGAAGGACTGTGAAGATGATGAAGAGCCTGGAGCACCTCTTCTATGAGGAAAAGCTGAGACAGCTGGGGCTGTTCAACTTGGAGAAAAGAGGATACAAGAGGAGCATAAATACTGATGGTAGGGAGTAAAGAAGAGGGAGACAGACCTAGTAGTGCTCACTAAGACAAGAGTCACAGGGAATAATTTTTTTTTAAAAAGTAAAGATAATTGAATCTGAACATTAAAACACTTCTTTCCTGTAAAATGGGTCAAACTTTGGCACAGGCTGCCCAGAGAGGTTGTGGAGTCTCCATCCTTGCAGACAGCTAAAACCCATCTGGATGGAGTCCTGGGAAACCTGCTTTATCTGACCCTCTTGAAAAGATGATCTTAGAATGTCCCTGCCAACCTCAAATGTTCAGTGATTCTGTGATGTTTATTTATGAACATTTGCTTGCACCTGGTAATTAAAAAATGCTTCCAGGGAAACGATTGCTTCAAGTGGAAAACTTGAAATACAAATAAGAAAGAAACCTTTAAAGTAGTCCCACTATATTGGTCCAATATTCACCAGTGATGAGACCTGCCAGTTTTTCATGTTTTTTTGAATTGCCACCTGACGGAGAACAGAGATCCTCATCTGAAAGCAGTGGCTTTCAAATGCATTTTCTGTGTTGTTTAGTCTATGATAAATGGAAGCCTGACATACCTCTACATGCAAGAAAATATGTTATTTCCCAGATAAAATGCATGTCTTGGTTATTTTATGAAAGCAGCACAGGGCAGATATGTATATGCAGAGCTTAGGAGATGAATTTTTCTGATTATTTGTCAAACATGAGCTTGTTTCAAACACATTAGAAATGAATCAACCTGTCACTGTGCTGAGATAAATTGCTTGAAGTTCCTGGGAACTTATTACTGGCAACTCCTTCTTTACCTATCAGACCTGCCTTCCATGGATGGAGTTGCCTGCAGCGTGCAGTGCTCAGGTCCCCCCTGGACAGCCTCTCCAGGCACTGCAGTGTTAAGCTTAAGTTGGATGCCACATTTTTTTGCCCCTCACTTTAACTTGCATATGAGAGACGTACAACTCTATAAACATGGTAGTTACTTTATAAATTGACTTTATAATGTCCATCTATACGAGAAGTGAACTTTCCATCTCTTGCTGCATCTGCGTTCATGATATGCCTCAGATCATCAGCAGTCACATCTTTTATTTCATGCTATCAGTTGTTCTATCACCCAGCCAAGGAGGCACTGAAGCAGTTGTTTTTTGTTTGCTTGTTTGTTTTGCTTTTTACCCCCCTGCATTTATTTACACAACCATACTAAAGGTGTAAGTATTATGCACCGACTATAGTGACAACCTAAGTCCTACTCTTTTGCTAATTATGGAGGAACATTGACAACCTTATGTTGTTTCCATTGAAATCTAGGGTGGGATGTGTGGGCACAAGACAACCCCTGTGTTTACTAGCTTGCAGAAGACAAGTCTCACATTTTCAGTTCCGTGGGACTGACTCATGTATCTACAAAAGCCTCATAGTGCCCTGAATGGAGCAACAGAAACAATGCAAGTCAATGAAGATTAAGAGCAGGATATTTGCAAGTGCCCAAGTCTGCTTTGAGAGGTGAAATAAGCATTCAACTCTCATTATCATAGAATCATAGAATGGTAGGATTGGAAGGGACCTTTAGAGATCGTCTAGTCCAACCCCCCTGCAGAAGCAGGTTCAGCTTCAGTTAGCCTTGGAGCTATTTAGATCACTTTTGAAAATGGAAGACTCTGAAAGAAGAGATATGTTGTTGAAAATACTGCCTTTAGTGTTTAAAGAAGCTCCCTGTATATACCTGTAAAGTGGGCAACTCAACCAAGTCAGTGCACACATACATGCCTTTACGGGAAAGAGGGTTCAATCCTGTTACATTTACTGCTCCAGTGCAAAAGAGTTCTCTTAATTTTATACAAAGATATGTTATGAAGATGAAACTCACGCATTTCTGGTTTTGAAAATTTGTGCCAACTTGTCATAGTATAAGAAGTCTCTCAATATGTTTTTCCTGTTTAGAAACAAAACCATATTTTGAGTCAACTATTCATCCTTCTCACGTCTCAAAAAAAAACCTAACTTAGATGCTGTTTCAAAATCCGTCCCACTACTTCATGCCTGCTTTCACCTTTTAAACATCACATTTCTGTTTTCGAACTGTTACATACATAACCTTTATGAAGACTGCAAGGTACCTTGTATTTGAGGGGCAGCAGAGCCAGCTGGTGCAACTCACAAATAGCATCTATACACCCACATCTGTTTCATTTTGTACTACGTATACATAAAAATACACATAGCTTGTTTCTCTGCTATTCATAAGAAGGCATAATCAGCTCTGAACAGTTTGGTAAAGCTAACTATCATTTTTTAAGTGTACTGAAAAGGAGAGGCTTTCAGACAGTGTGAAGAGCATTCAAGTATCTGAATCAGATTGGAAGTCAATGAGAGCTGAGGGCTGGCTTTCTCTGAACACCTTCCAGTCATGTCTCCCTGTGTCAAAAGCTGTCCTCGTGCTGTTGCACCTTGCTCATGTGAATATCCTCAGAAGGCTATCTTGTGAGGCCTGCATCCCTGACTTCTCAGGTGTTTCTGTCTGGGCAGCTGAGTTCCTCCGTGTGCTTCTGTGGGAGTTTCATCTGTTTGCCTCCCTGGCAGCAAATGAGTTGCATCATTAAATGTCAGAAAGGTAAAGCCACTTCTGCCTCCATCCAAGGAGACATGAAGTGTTTGAGTCTCTCTCTCTGCTCCATGCTGTGGAGCATCTCACTCCAGGAATGGCCTGTTGGTAGCCATGAGAGGATCAGCCCTTGGTCTGTATGGGCCAGTCCCTGCTGCTTTGCCCTTGTGGTGCAAAACAAAATGTGAAGGTGAGACAGGAAGAGGGCTCTGATCTGGAGTCACTGATGACAATGAGTTTTGCCTGCTCTTTGTGGGCTTATGGGGCACCAGAGAGCAGCAGGCTGTACATTGAGATGGTTGTTCCTGAGGCTGCTTGCCTCTCTGCTCCAAATAAAAATGGACAAGCAAAACCTGATATCTCTCTAAAACCAAGTCACCTGAAAGGACTGACCCGTCCAATGAATTTCCTATGATGAATCTCACTGTTTCCATAGAGATCCTCAATTTTACATCTTAGTGATGCGAGTGGAATCAGAAATAGCTGAATTGTTTTGTTGCGCATTTCAGGCCTTTCCTCACTTGATAAAACAGAATGTTAAATAGAACAGATTAGATTAGAATAGAATGGAATGGAACAGAACTAGACTATTTCAGCTGGAAGGGATGTGGAATGATCACCTAGTCCAAATCTTGTGCATGTTACTAACAGCAAGTCTGTATTACAAAGGGAGAATCTCAGTAGTGAATTTGTTATGGCCTGATTGGGACATGACAGTTTCCAGGACATTGATCCTCGTGATGAAGCTGCTTCTGTGTCTCAACCCAAAAAGCTCTAAAATGCGTTAGTTTGGAAAACTAGCACCTTAGTAACCACTCAGAGTGCCCACTTCCCAGAACTGCTTATCCCTGTAGATACAACACCTAATGGCAAGGTTTCATGTGATGGTGCTGCCTGAGTCTTTCCACCAAGATGTATGGTAGAAACACACTGATGCTTCCCTTAGGTGGCATTTTCTGGGGGAAAATGGTTACAAAAATGGTTACTCTCTTGCCCCACAGATGGCAGGTGAGGACCTTTACTGGCCCAGCCATCCACAGCCTAGGTACCTGATGGGGCTGTCTGACCATGTCACTGACTAGCACTAATATCAGCATTGATGTAGTTAAAGTCTAGTTGGATAAACTTGTATGTTTGCCCAGAAATGCTGGAAGAAGCTAATCTAGCTGACAAGTGAAAGACACTTCTCCAACTGCAACTGGTACCAACCAGCTGGCCAGACTCCTGGGAAAAATCACATAAGCCAACAAAGTTTTCCTTTATTAATAAATGCCAGGTGGTGCTTAGATAGCAAGACAGAAGCTTACTTAATATTTTGCTCATGTTTTGTCTGGAAAGGGAGAGCAAATTCTTCCTTCTCTGGTGTAAAAGGACCATGAACTGAAAGATAAAAGAATCTGGCCAATGCTAACCTTGAAATACTCAGATTTAACTAATTAGAGGTGCTACATGGGGAGTGGGAGAATGGGAACTGGAGCAGCCCAGGGCCCATGTCAACTGCCACCCAACTCCTTGCTTTTGCCAGGGTCCTACAGCTGAACACAAGGTGGACAAGACTCCTTCTTCCCTGATCTCTCTTTCACAACGGTTCAGGGAGAGGAGACACCTCTGTGTGCCCAGTGCCAAAGGGATGTCTCTGTCTGGAGGCAGATCAGCTTCTCATTCTAAGGTAGCTCCTAGAACCATAGAGATAGAAGCAAAATTCTGCAGACAAGATGTGTTAAGATCAGAAGTCCCCTCAGCTATTGCAAATGATGAAAGGAAAAAAAAAAAAAGAAAAAAAAAAAGTGCTACATTTCCTAAAACCTGTGTTTTTCTGGCTCCTTCCATCTTCTGTTTTTACCCCGTCTGGCACTGAGCAGAATTCAGGTGGTAGAAATAGGAACTTTAAAAAGAAAATGAACATTTTGTCTTTGCTTTTCCTTGGTAGGGCAAAATCTGAAATTCTGAGAGAACCTTTTATGTGATTTTTTTTTCCCTATGAATTAACAGAAAAAGGATTTTTTCCCCCCCTTGTTGCTAATAAGTATTTTAGAATTTCTTGTATTAATTAATTACAATTCCTATAAGAATAACCTTCCTTTTGCTTAAATTTCTTTTACTTCCAGAATTTCATTTTCCCCTGCACACACTAGAGATGCATCGGGAGGCAAAAAATGCATTTAATATTTGTGCAGTGTAGGTTCATCTCCATACCACGTGGCTATTTAAGACATTATTCAAAACGAATGTATTTTCATTCATTGAATAATATTCTTAGCCGTATTTTCTCCCTACCACACTGTTTTATGTGTTTTCTGTTAGCACAGGGATCTAAGACCACAGAAGTCAGCTTAACCCATGTGAGAACTGAAAATGTTGCACATTGTAAGGCACTTGAGGTCAAAGTATGCTGCAGAAATATGTGGCATTGTCTGGAGCATGAGATATCTAATGTTTGGAGATCTTACTGTAATTGGACAGCTCCATTCCACCTAAGATCTTGTGGTTTTCCTGGTCCTTACTGTCAGATTTCAAGATGTTGGTGCATGCTGGACTTCGGGCATAAATTTATGGAGGATATTACAAAGCTAAAACAGAATCTATCAGAAAATGTTTGTGCTGTGATATTTATGAAAAATGGATAATCTCAAAGGCTCATGAACTGTCATGCAAACTCCAGTGTTTTAATCAAAACCATCTTTAAGTTAATTGATTTGCTGCTGTATTTTCCATATGCTCTTCTTGTAAACTACTTGGCCATCACCATACAGCCATATAATTGCATGATACAGTGATAACATCTTTCTGAGGAAACGTGATAATAACTAAGTTTTATAGTGAAGCAAATCTTAGCATTCACAAAGGCTGCTGCCTCTGCCATTTGTGTGTCTTGAATTTTTTGAGCTAAATAATAGAGCACTGCATGATGATATTATTTACAATGCTTCGGGGAGAAAATTTATATGATGGCTCTGCCTAAGATGTAGTAAACTTCAGAGTTGGTTGGGAAAAGGTTTTTTGCCTGCCATGAAATTTCTGGCTGAGATATTTCTTTATCAGAAATGTATATGTAGTCAACTAATTATTTTTCACTGGAAAAAGTTATGAGAGAATTTTCCAGGAAAAAGTCATCTCTGGATGTGAACAATGTATTCAGCTGAACAACATAGGATTCTGGTGAAAATGAATCCGGTGCACATATGAGAGTGTTTAGATTTTTGGACATGTAGGAGGAAATATTTGTTTTTGCATTGGTAGAAGCAAAGAAGGGAATAATTAGTATGCTTCCTGTTTCTTTTCATGTTAATGAACTCTGTTGTTTCTGCTAATGGGAGTCACCTGTGGACTACCTGCATGAGGCAATGGTAATGAGTGATGGGTTCACATCACCCCAGAAAGGCATCTAAGGGTGCTGGGCTAGCTCGCTCACAGGGTGGTGATGGGAAGTGAGTTCTCTGGGGAGTGTTTCCCAAGGTAAATTGCTGCCTCTGTCTCCCTCTGGAAGGGCTGATCTCTTTCCAGTGACCATTTAGAAGAATTTAGGAAAACCAACCACTCAGTTAAGCTGGTGAAATCAGGTTGCACAGCTTGATTGAGATGAATATCACTTTTTCTTCTCCCCATCACCTATGCAGATCTCCCTGGAATGCTGATAGGGAGGTTAGTGGCTCTGAGGAGCAGCTGTGAACATCAGCCTCGGGAGATTGTACGCAGAGAGGGAAGGATGTTACCACTTGGCTTTGCCCACCCTCCAAGTTGTATCCCAGTGTCCTCTTTCACTGCTGCAGTGGTGAGTGTCTTATGAGAGAGAAAGAAATAGGTGCTGCTAATGGAAGATTTCACTATTAGGCACATCAGTCCTCTATTGGATACACAGGGGGCCTGTGATATGTAGTAACTTGCCTCCTGTGTACAAAGGAAATTTTGGAACAGCTAGATGGGTTACCTGCACGGAGTCGACAGTTGTGGTCTGTTATTGGTAGCGGTCACATGTAGGAAAGCCAATAGGCACAGAAGAATCCAGACTGACACGAATGCCAAGGTAGAGGTAGCTGTCTTCCTTTCAATGTACCCCTGAGAAAACCAGGTAGGATATAAACAACATAATTGTGATCAACAAGGAGGCAGATAATATTGCATGTGTGCAATAGACAGAGTGAGGACACAATTTGAAAGAGATTTTCCCGTGCTAAAAGCCTAAAAAAAAAAAAAAAAAAAAAGTTGAAGGCACTAAGATGCCTGGCAGCCCTGACACAGCAGGGTCTCAGGAATGTGGTGGAAGGCAGATAAGCAGTGTGACAGTTTCCCAAGCTGTAAGGTTCATAGAGATACTAGTGTTAGATATAGATGTGGGGGAGTGGTGGCTATGTGAAGGATTACATAAAAGTGACACAGCAGAAATTATTGTTGGAGAAGTGCATCAGAGACTCATAGAATGGATTGGGTTGGGAGAAACCTTGAAGATGATCTAATTCCAACCCCAGTGCCATGGACAGGGACACCTTCCACTCAAAGCCCCATCCACCCTGGCTTTGAACGCTTCCAGTGATGGGGCATCCACAATGTCACTGTGCAATCTGTTCCAGTGCCTCACTACCCTCCCAGTAGAGAAATTATTTCTTAAGCCTAATCTAAATCTACCTTCTTCCAGTTTGAAGCAAATACCCCTTGTCCTATCATTGCTTGTCCTTGTAAAAAGTCCCTCGTCATGGGGATGATGAATCAGTGAACCTGACTTCCATAAGATGATGGATGCCATTGTAACAATTTTTCAGAGTACTCCTGAGCTGAGGTGTTGTCATGCTTTCTGAGAAGGGAATTCTGTCCTAATGTCCTGTTGCAGTTTTGAAAAGGTATTGGTAGAAGGGATCCAGTCGATATCATGTTTTTGGTCGGGTGGATGCCTGGATAAACACCAAATGTTGCTCAAGGAAGTAAGCAACCTCCAAAGAAAAGTCCTGTTACAGGCTGAAAGCTGGTTAACAAATAGGAAGGAGAGAGCTTAGTGGTCACTTTCTAGGAGAGGAGAGTTATCACTAGGCAGTGGATGAAGTGAAGATAGAACCACTCTGCACCAGATATGTCAGCAAATAGAGGACATTCAATAGGCTGTGTAAAACCTCTAATATTTGTGGTTGCTGGGAGTACTACAAGGGGAAAGGATCATAAAAAGGGGCCAAACTTGCATGTTCTCCCTAAGCAGCATGTCATATTGGGGTCATGTGTCCCACCTATCATAAACCCTCTTTTTTTGCTGACCACTGCCCAGAGACAGGGAAGCCAAGAATATGTCCTCGCGGCATCCCTGAGTCTCCTCGGGCTTTTGAACACCTTTTCAGCTGCTGCAGTGGACAGCTCCTGGTTAGGGAGAGAGTACAATGGAGAGCAAGGCTATACTTTCTGCTCCTGAGAGGTGTTGCCATGTTTGAGAGTTAGTGATCTCACTCATTTGCTGAGGTTCAGCCCTGGGGCATTGCATCTTGCAGAGGAGCAGGATGCAAGAAGTCTTGTATATTACAGGCAGAGAAACAAGAATGAAGTTAACTCAAAAATATTGAAGTGGAAGGTGGAGGACTGTGGGGTGGGGGATAGACAAAGCTCCTCAGTGCCACAGATGGACAGACAATAAATTATAGATTCTCACAGCTTCTGCTGGATGCAAAAAGCAGGAGTGTGAGGTCTCTGAAATGCTTGTATTTGTATAGCACTGTGTGTGTCTGACAGAGACTTGCTAAAGAAATACCATTTGCTTGCAAACTGTATGCCATCAGCTCCTCTGCTCATTTACCGCTCTGGCAGAGCTGGGCGAGGACCGCACATGGCTCTCCTTTAACAGGAGCTAATGACAAATTCATGAGCCTGCAATGCTTGGTTTTCTCATCTGAGGGGTCAAACTGTAAGGATAGACTTCTCCCTGACATTTAATCTGTGTTTGCCACAGTCTGGGGACAAGACTGGCAAATCTGCGCTTGTTGATAAGAGGTTCTTAGCTGATATAATCTGCTTAATATATATGCTGACATCTTGGGAAAAAAGAGTTGCAAGCTTTAACAGAAGAAATCATGTAGATTTATTTTCCCGGCAATTCACTGAATTCCTTCAGCTGGAAATAATCTATTTTTCTTGATTTAAGGAAGAGTGAGAAAAGAAGTGTGAGATACTGGTTAGAAGAGTGTAAAAATGTATAAATTAAGGCACTGTATGAGCTAATAATGACTCTTTCTTGAAAAGTTAGGGAAAGATTGGCTTCATGGTCAGGAGAACAGGTAGGTGGTTTTAGGATGTACACAAACATCACACTAAAAATGATCTTTTTGTTAGCAGAGAAGTGGTACATGTCTTTAAAGCATAGTTAAAAATATGACTGCAAGAATAGACGTACTGCTTGACATTCAGCTATTGAAATGGGTTCCTGCTATTTGTATAATACGAATACAGCGTCTAGCAGAAGCTTTTTCAATATTAGCCATGACTTGTATTTAAATCACATCTATTTTGCTGTGTATTGTAAATACATCCACTGGGCTCCTAATTGGAGAAAAGCTGAGCACCTTGTTTGGTGTTGCACATCTCTTGTCCCTTGGCAACGACTGCAATCGTGTTCTTCCATGAGCTCCTTTCTTAACGATATCACAACAAGCTGCATATGGCTCTAACAATAATAGGAATTACTGTGTTAGTGGAGAAGGCTGGGCTATGCATACAGTATCAGAAAAAGAGTCAAACCTAAGGTAGGAAATGGCTGGACCATTTTGTTTCCAAATACTTGCTAACAATTTATGATAAAGCACAGGTGAGTGTTCCATGTAGTCACATGGAAATTAGCAGAGGAAAAGGCCCAAGCTACCACTAATCTTAAAAATTCCAGTAAATCAGCTTCCTTGCCAGTAATTATGTGTTTTTAGTTTATATTGTTTAAGAATTTTGTTCTTAACCACATTTTGAAAGGGAGCACTGTGGAGGTTTTACAGAAGAAAGAGCAAGTCAACAGGGTAGTTTAGTGGCCTTAAGCCTTGAATCTGTTCTAACTGAGGTTCACTGAAGTCCAGACCAGAGTACTAGCAGGATGACTTTAGCTTTACTAGATCTTCCATGAGAATAAAACACAAATGGGAGTTGGCTTTGCCTTTGACTTTTGTCTGTCATACACGGGAATTAAATATCCACTTAAGCTTTCTGCTCAGCTACATTATCTACCCACCACCTTCCTTCTCCCTCCAGAGAGGGTGGACTGAAGTCCCACGGGTGCATGTTGGTACTGCTCCTGGGGATTCGTGCTGCATCCAAAATTCATGTAAAGCAACAATTGTGTGCAGAATATAAACTACTTCAGGTTATGGCGAGCCCTGCGATCCCATCTTTCAATCATTTATATCAGTAGGTTGACCAAAACACATCCATGCAATCTCTTTTTCCTGTCATCAAAGATTGCTTATAGGTGAGTGGATTCATAACCCGTCTGTATTTCATCCTGACCATTAGATGCTGATCAGAGGGTCTCCTGGGTCTTGTTCTTCACAGTGTGCAAAGCTGCCCAATAACTCTGACAGTGTGTGAGTCAGGAGTCTTATTTTAAAAGCATTCTGTGATGAAGGACATTTTACCATGATCAGAAAGGTGGTGCCAGAGGGAGAGTGCTCAGCTGTGGTTGTGGATCAATCTCTTTCTTAGAGAAAGGAGCTGGAGGTAATAGTCCTGTGGTATATGTTACCATCATTTAACATTTATGTACAAAGTAATCTGAATAGTGCTAAAAGCTATCTGGGAGGAAATTGGAAAGGGAAAGAAAATGGTACAAGCTACTCATCAATACAATGATTAATGCAATGCATAAACCTTAGGATGGTTTGAGGGGTTTCATGTAGATGGGAAATACATCTCAATAGTGCCAAACTTTGTCAGGTGTTTGAAAGATGAAACGCCTAAGTAGCTGTGTTGGGTGCAGGGGTCAGACCACTTCAGTGATTGCCCAAATAGCATGATTAGTACAGAACAGCCTCAAGAGAGAGAGAGACCAGATCTCTAAGAAGACCTCTCCCCAAATAAGATCTCTTCTTCAAATGAAGGAGTTTAGCTCCTGCTCCTATATCAGGGTATTTTTGTAAAATTTCAGCCTGTCAAGAGATGGTTTAGCTAAAACTATGACTAGTGCTTTGGAGTTTTAGAATATTTATCATTTTTCAAGTTAAAGGAGAGATGAGCGGTACGTATGTATACATATATTTTTTCAATTGATCTTACAATCCTCCTGTCACAAAGAACAAAGAAAAACATTTTGTTGCAGCTGTAAGACAGCTGTGTGCTGTGAATCTTCAAGTATGTCAGATTAAGAACAGCCCTTTACCTAGCCTTACAGCTTCTCCCTCAAAGTCTTTTAAGTCAGTAGAATTAGCAGCTGCTTAGTCCATCTGAGGGTACATCACAAGGAAATTTCTTGCATGTAGTCTTCCTCCTGTAGCTTTCTTTGTTCTCTTTATTTTTAATTATACTCTTGTTAGCACAAATCTGCTCCACTATAGACAGTTTTAGATGTTTTGTGACTCATATAACCACACTCACATGGAGGAAGGACTCCATTCTTTGGAAGGGTCCCATCTCTCTTGCAGATGCACAAGAAATGCTCAGAATACATCTTCAGGATACCATGATCTTATAACCCGAGTTATTTCAAATGGACATTTTGGTAACATCTAGCAGCCCTAGTGACTGATAAAGACTCTCTCGTGCAAGAGTCTACTGATTATATTGGCTATAATCAGTGGACAATCCCAGCCACAAGTGCATGATTCAAGGGCCCATCTACGCTGCAGCTGGCATAGTTATACTCAAATATACTGTCACCTAACCATCTCAGCTGCATGTGGTGGCAGGGCAGGCACAAGCTGTGAAACCCACTCAGGTATTTGTCTCTGGAGTCTCTGGGGACACACCAAGGGAATTCAGGGATGGTGATGATCAGACAACCTGTCCAAGCCTAGGGCATGACTGGACACTTGCTGGCCTCTCAGTAAAACAGCCTAGTCTCTCTCTGAGTGACTTTGATTTGCAGGTATGTCACTGGACCACAGCCTCAAAGACCCCTAAGAAGTTTCCCTGGGAGGATGCTCTCAATACCCATGTGAGTCACTGGTAGATCCTACTTCAAGAGCCTGGGAAGCCCAGGACAAGAACCAAAGCCATCCATCCCTATTTAAGCCTTCCTGTAATCCTCTGTTAAACTGGACATAGACCTCTTTCCTGAAACTTATAGCAAGTCTGAGAGATATTAAAAAACACCACTTAGACATCCAGGCAGGCTCTTCTTCTGCAAACCACTTAACAACTTTGTCTTCTCTCCCCATGTTTGTAAAGATAGATGCTGTCTTGCCTTACAAATATCTCCCTTGAAATCATGTCAGCTTCAATGTGTGCTTAGCACTAGGGCATCCCGCAAGCTGCTGGGTGTGCTGTGTGATTGCTCTCCTTGTTTGACTCTAATGTTGATAAGTCTCATGATTGCCACAGCACAAAAATGTCAGCAACTCTATCTCTTCAGTGGCTTTTGCCAGTGATGACCCTTTGAACAGATGATACCTAGAAACAGGATGTGAGATGACTGGGTTTGGGAATATGAATGGCTTTTCTATCACACAGTGTTTTGGAAATGTCAGCTGTAATTGAAACTTAATCTCCCAACAAGTTTCCGCTGGTTGCTATTTGCAGACAATGTGAATGTTGCATTTTAGTAAATGGCATCTGAGCTGAAAGCTTCTGTTTATCTTATTTTTTTCCCCCAAAGGACACTGACAGCCAGGGTGTGGGTCCTAGGTTAATTTGATTTTCACAAATCATATACTTCCTGTTCTCCAAAAATATATTTCTTTTTAAACAGCCTAGTTGGCAAAAAACAACCTCCCAAAACTTTGGTGTGCTTTGCAGGGCCCACAGTACTGCTGCTGTTTGGCAACTGACAGAGCTGAAGAGTACAAGCTAAAAAGATGAATCTAAACCTGTGTCTGCAGCTAGCTGGTAGATGCTATATGAAAGCAAGGACCAAGCAAATTTAGGTCAATGTGTTCAGCATTTATGCAACACCTGATTATGAGATAAATAAACTGTGCTTCCAAAGAGAAGCCTACTACCAGAAAATACTACTGTTACACTCAGCACTTAAAGGGTTTCAGAAGTTGTTTGATCATATATGCTCATTGACAAAAACAGGGTCTCCTTCATCTGCCAGTCCCGCAAACTGAACCTCACTGGATTCTGTTTGTGCTGGGGATAACAGAGCCCATTTGGCATGCATGCAATTCACCTTCTACAGCAGGTCTCCACAGGTAGGACAGTTTGGGCTTCAGTTACCAGTTTTGCAGTCAGAAGCAAGCATCAGTTGTTCAGATGCAAAGAGACTTTCTGTTAAGTTGAATTTGCTTTACGTGAAGCCCAAGAAGTTTACACTCACTGTGGTCATGGTGGTAGATGCAGGAGGGCTTCACTGCCAGGTTTGAAGGCAGCAAGCCCTGTGTCCCACATGCTTTCTGCCCGTGCTGTGAGTGCCTATGAGGATGCACATGGCTGAGGTGCACAGTGCCCACATTGAACCAGAAAAGTCCAGCAAAGCCACAGTGGATTTTGTTGCTTTTTTCCCCCAGCTCCTTGCTGACTGAGTTTGTGTCCTGAAAACTCTCCTCTTCACAGAGCCTAGAACTTTGTGCTTGGATTTGCAGGGGCACTGGAAAGGCTAGGCCTCAGGCTGGGCAGGAACTGAGTGTCAGCCCACAGCAGAGATGAGTGCCGTATGTTCTGGACTTGCAGGAGTACCCAGCCCAACAGCCAGCATTTATTTTTGCCTTTGAAGTCATCAACTACAAGCTGGAATGCATCCAGGAAGGAGATCCACAAAACAGGAAAGCATTTATTTTAATAGAGTAAATACTGATGCTAAACAAACTAATTTTCTCAGAAGTGATATGAATCCTTTTTAGTAAATTATGTGCAGGAATTCCTGATAAATGATCTTTCTCAAAAAAAAAACAACATCTCAAAGATGTATTTGATTCATCATGCTAACAGCTGTGAGTCAAGCTTTCAAAACTGGTCTCTAAATTATGCCTGTGGAAAAATGTACCCACAGAATGGTTTTCAGTTAATACTTGGAGTGTGAGCACTGTTTCGAGTTCATTTGAGACATAAGCTGTATACAGGCACTTTTTAGTACACTGACTTTTATGGTTTATAAAATAAGAAAGGAAAAGACAACAGCCAAAACTATCTTTCTGCATTATAAATCCATGGGATGCTGTTTACATCCTGGTCACTCCATTTTGAACGAAGATACAGTAGAACATGAAAAGTGACAGAGAAAGGTGTTAACCACAAATATGAAACAGATTCTGTAGCAGGAAATACTGGATATCAGAGGAGGTGAATAAAGGATAATTATTCACTTTTCTTTATAATACAGGTACCATCAGAATATAAGGTATTATTAGTAGGAAATTTCAAACAAGAAATGGGAAGAACTTTTCATACATACAGTTAAATCATGGAAGTTGTGAAAATATATTGCAATGGTAAAGCAGAGAGATTGACTGTATTTTGAGCAGTATTTAAAGAAGAGCTGCTCCTGTCATCTTGGCCAGGATCCCAGTCACTCTGAACCTCATCCAAGCCTCAGACAGACCTGTCCATCTGCTTTGCAGGATTTCCTGGACACATCTCTGTGCTCAACCTACCCTTTGAGTAACTAACATTATTTACTCAGATGTGTATAGCTGTGTCAGTTCTCAGGAGCAGGTCACCCAAAAGTGTTTTGTGGTCCAGGGTTGGACAAAGAGCTACCTGTTCTGACCCCAGAGAACCCTAATTAGATGAAATTGTGTACCTGTACTGTAGTCAAAATTGAGGTGGTGATAGCTACCAGTCTTTATGCCATAGTCTATCATTTGAAGCATTCCTCCAGGGACTTCATCTGTGACAAGGTTATGTGACATTGTATCTACACCAATTCTTTATAACTCTCCCAACTGCTAGGCCACAGAGTATCCTGTGTGATTGCACTGCTCCTGACAAAATTGGTCTGCTTTGTAGTCACATAAACAAGTGTCACGAGTTGGACTTGGTGATCTCTGGAGGTCCTTTCCAACCCTGCCATTCTATGATTCTATGAGTTTAGATGAGAAGTACGCTAGAAAACACCTCACCTGAGCCTTGGGGCACCCTTCTAGGAGGAAAGTCACTTGGCTGCTAGACCTTGTTTTTGTTGTGGCTGCATTTGAACAATTAAATGGGCTGCTGTTTTGTGTTGAAGACAAGTGGCATGGCACAGCTTGTATCCATGCAGTGACATTCTCTCACTCTCCCAAAGGCAATGGCTGCAACTTTCTGTGGCCCATGCTATCCCTGAACCATGCCTGGGTGCTCTCTGAGCAAGCACTATCTGCACCAAGCCGAAACCATGCTAGAGGCACACAGTGGCAATCTGACAGAGTGGTGGGACATGCTCTGGCCGTGTGCAGCAGGCAGGGTTAGTCAACTGATGTTGGAGACCTCGAGGGGGCTGTGCAAAGGAAAGTAGCCCCAACTCCTCAGATCCACACTTCCAGCCTAGAGGAGGTAATATGGAGCTGAGCCCTGTTGAGGCTGCATGCTGTCCACCTTCCTGGTTGTGGCATTTCCTGAGTGATCTCTTGACCTGCTGTGCCATGGTGTGGCAGGACCACATCACCCTGTCTGGTGCAGACATAAGAGGCACTAATGCAGGGCTGCCTACACCCCCCTCACATCTTCTGCATTGCTAGCCCTTCTCCACTGGCTCCAGAAGAAGGCTCCAGAGGCACGTGTCAGGCTGCCTGAACTGTCTTCTTCCCCCTCCCGGGCCAGATGCCTAAAATTGCAGTGGAGCTTTGCCTAAATTACTCACCTAAATGAGACTGATTGGAGCCTGTCCAATGTGTCTGTTCTAATGGTCTACTTTATTGCCTCAGCTACAATTGTTTCAGAATCTGTTTTGTTTACAGTGATAATTGATCATGCTTTGTTACAAGTGAATTAGTGGCAGCTGGAAGATCTAAGTTCTTATTTTCCTTCAATCAAGGTGAAATTTTATAATTTCCATTGCTCATGTATAAGAAAACCTCTTCTCTTCTTGCTTTACTTCTCCCACCCTCAAGACTTTAAAATGTATTTCCAGCAGGCAACCCACACTGAGAGCACATTGAATGCAGTACAGTGAGTTTGGTGCTCTGGAGAAGTCTGCCATTGGTCTTTTTGATTTAAAAAAGACTGATATTAAGCTTCATTAGATAGAGACTGTCTAATATGCTCTACATATGCTTTACAAATACTACTCCAACGTAATTCAGCTTTCAAAAAGAAGCTATAGGGAAGAATTCTTGGATGTCACAAGAAAAAGAGAAGCTTCTGTGCTCATTACCACTAGCAATGGTAATTTTGTGTGCAAAAAGAACAGGTTGGTGAGGAGACCAGGAGGCATGATCTGCAGCAAGTGTACCTGCTTGGGCTCATCAAGGTCTGCAGGATAGCTAAAGTTTCTGTGAGACAAACAAAAACTTTCAAATAACAAACCTCTGGCATTTGGAATAGAATATTTTAATACTGGCTTACAATTTAATGATCAGAGAAAACAAAGCATACAGCACAACTACATTAAGTAGCATTTTAAAAGCCACTTCAGGCTGTGTTCAGGTCTGCCATAATTCTCAGGGATCCCAGTTTCAAGCACTTAACAGCGCCCCTTGATTAAGTACATCTTCTGCTTCTGGCTGTCTGTATGGTGATGGAAAGAGACAGGCACTTCCCAAGGTGGTCCATGTCTTGGGAGAGCTGAATTGTGCTGTAGAGCTCTCAGTTTCCCTCACTTGTTAGAGAAGGCAACTCGTGCCCCAATGCAGGTGGGATAATCCTGTGCCCAGCCATCCCTATGGGCTTGGAGCAAGATGCTTTGCTTTCCTACCTCCATAACAAGAAATATTGGCTGTACAATTTTGCCACCAGAATTGAAGTATATGAAGAGAGCTTAGACAAAGCCCAGAAGTTTAGAGGACACCATGGTTTTAGAGCATTGCCTGATGTTTCCAGTAATGAGGGATATTTACTTTAAGTAGGGTCAGCTGCAGATCTGATTTTAGTTTCGAAGCATCTGAACTGATTCCTCCTCCTAAGCAATCATAAAAACCTTGTTTTTCTGGGCTGGAGCAGGAAACAAGCAGAAGCCAATGACAACACAAGCCAACCCCCAGTTTCCATCAGCTATAGGGAATGAGCAGGTGTCATATATTTCCGCCTCTTTGATCCGTTCACTTTGAGTACTGCACACACACACACACAAAAAAAAAAAGCTTACAAGCTGTTGAAGACTTTTGCTGTGTTACATGATATGCCAAGACAGGAATGCTGCTATGCTCCTCTCTGCTTGAAGTAAAATACTAGACATAGCAGCTGTTCTAGTGACTTGTTACTGTGAATTTAAAAACAGTGTGTTGACTAGTTTGACATCTTACGCTCATACCCTCGTCATATTTTTGTTTGCAGCAAGAGGGATTAATAAGCCTCATGGAAAAACGTTTCTTTGTTTTTTTTAAAGCAGTAATTTCAAGTGCACCCCCCAAGCTTATTGACAATGGTCTTTTCAAGTTTAGAGATATTGCAGTTTCCTCACAAAGTTCACTACACTCTCTGTTTGTCTATACTCTTTGAACACCTTCCCCAGAAACCCAAGCTGTCATTTCAAACACTGGTACAAGCATCTCAAAGCTTCAAGACAGCCTGAGCTTGTGTGCACCTCCTGGCTGGCTGCCCAAGCCAAATGTCACTGCCTGTCCCGTTGATGTGAGGAGAGCACTGACACTTTACAACAGTCTGTGTCTCATCCTGTACACTGAGTTCTTTAAAATATGGGGCTTCTGTTCTTTGGTAACCTTTTAAAAATAGCCTAAGTGACTTAGAAGCCCGAGAGACAAGGTCCATTTAGAAAATGGAGGTTTGGTTGCAAAATAAAACCTAACCTGAAATTTCCATCTTGTCTAGTTGGAAGATATCTGATTGCTCTGGCGCCAATTCCTGAAAATCTGGCCAAATGTTCTTTTACAAGTTGATCACAGCTGGGAAAAAAGTTTAGTGCACATGAGGGGCTATTTATACAGCTGACTGAAGGATTTAACTCCAGGCACCTAATACCAGTAAGGGAAAAAAGGGCTTTGGAGAAGGTGTGCTGGAGCACAGCAGCTTGTGTCTTGTTCTGAATGGCTTTGTTGATAAGATCTCTCCCACTGCTAACCAGGGAGAGAGTCCATCTTGGCTAATTGGGCAGGCAGTTCTGTTGGACTGTCCCGTTTGGCCCTGAGGCATCTATGTTCTTGGTTACTCTGCAACTTCTTTATCTTTGCAGCTGGGATTAAACCAAATGAAAGAAGTGGTGCTTTAACCTTGAAAAATGGAAGGCTAGAGTTGATTTTGAAAAATGAGTCCTCTGCATTTTTTAATAGACTCTTTTTTATTCAAGTTTAATGAAGGTAAGAGGAAGAGCTCTGAAAAATGCAGCCAACCATGACAAAACATACAAAGCTCCAGAGAAGCTGTGTGTGCATGTTGTAATCCTACTGCATAGCAGTGTATAGAAAATTCTGGAGGAAAGGAGGCAATTTTATTGCTATTGACAGGTTAGAGAGACACAGAACAAGTTTAACCCCTTCAGAATAGATGCTGAGGTTTGGAAGCCTTATCTTGAAATTTTTATTGCCATTAACTCTCTCTCCACTTCTGGGTATGCTTGGCTGCCTCAGTCAGCACCACTCACTGATGCTGAGTGCATCCTGCTGTGCAGGGTGAATAGAGAAGTTAGTTATTTGCAGCACTGGGCTTTCTCAGTGGCAGTGTCCACAGCCGAGGTTCCTCTCTTCTTCCTAACTCTGTCACTCTATGCAGAAATGGCTTCTTTCCAGTCACTGGGCAGGGTTTTACTGGCCTGAATTTTATCTGCTCAAAGAAAATTGTCATAATAATACCTGTCTTTGCAACTTGTAATTCTCCCAAAGGTGAAATAAAAGCAATCTGGGCACATGGATACCCTCATAAGGGTGTTAGAACCTGAATTCTGCTCAGCTCAGGTATCCTTGTGTCCTGTTGCAACAGATGCATGGGCAGTTGAATGAAGACCTGTATTTCTCTAGCTGTGCTGATCATGATTTTACAGACAAATTAATTTAAAAGCTCTCCAGTGTATGCAGGGGTTGAGATGAGTTTCTCTCCTTTGACTGCAAAATAAATTTGTGGTGCCTACTGCAGGAGCCAATGTCAGCATTTGGCCAGTTGATTGCCACCCATACTCAGCCCTCAACCTCCCCCTGGCACCACTGTGCTCCTGGGATCTTTCTGGAATGGAGAAAGTCCTTGAGGACATCCTATGTCAGACACACCTGCTGCAGCTTTGTCTTTCAGTGGCTTGGGAGGCTGTGCCTCTCACAAAGAGGGAATGATTGCAATAATAACAAGCAAAGAAGCAGTGCAATGGCAGGGCTGATGCAGTACATGTGAAAAGTCCTAAAGACCAGTCCTATCCCTTAAAAACATTTTGGATCCTACACTGAGAGAGACAAGCCTCTTTCCAGACAGCTTTACTTTGGGAACACTGTGCTGCTGCTCCCCTGGTGAAAGGCACAGGGTCTCTAACAAAACATTTGAAAGCACAAGCTATACTGATGACTCCTTGGCCAGATGGGCTGCAATGGGAGTGTTGATACATTCTTCTTTCCTGCATTTACTCCCTTTTCTCATGCAGAAATCTTACTCATGGTGTAGGTTTTGAGGTGGGGTCACATTTGGATGGATTTCTGGCTCTGTAATCCATCCCATCCTTGCAACAAATTACCTGGTGCAGTGCACAGACTATGCTTTGCTGGTCAATGTCTCCCTCTTGTTGGAGGTTGCAGAGGTCTCTCCTGATCATGTGGGACATGTTTAGCAATCTGAGAGGGGGCACTTTCCAAACCCAAGACTCCCATCGTTGGCATGATGATACAGGGAAGCATAAGAGGCTTCAAAGAAATACAAGGAAGAATTTCTTCAATGTGAGGGTGATGGAGCACTGCAACAGACTGCCCATGTGGGTTGTGGAGTCTCCTCTGGGAAGTCTCCTCCTCTCGAAACCCACCTGGATGAGTACCTGTGTGACCTACTCTAGGTGGTCCTTCCCTGGCATGGGGGTTAGACTAGATGATCTTTCAAGGTCCCTTCCAGCCCTTTTGATTCTGTGATTCTGTGAAGCAGCCAGCAACGTTCCTGGGCAGCCTGCATGAACATGTCACAGCCACATTTTAATGCTCATCGGCATTAAGTTCTTTGAATGACTCTTTGAATGGTCTGTGTGTGGATTTCTACTTTGACATTTGTTAGACGCCTCTTAAATAGAGACTTAAATGTCCCTTAACAACACACACAAACTTAGAGGCTCGTGTCTGGCTCAAGTCAGGCTCTGCTTGTGACTAGGACCTGCATGTATGCTTAAAGTCTGATTTGAAAAGTTATCTTCATGAGGAAATGTAGGATTTCCTCTATTCTTGTGTGCATTTTTCACGGAGTAACACTATTGTTTATCCATCTTATGCTCCATTTCCCACTGTGATCTTATCAAGTTTCAAGCATGAGGGAAAGGAAGCAGTCAGATGCAGCAGCACAGCAATAAAACCCTGATACAACCCCAAGCAATACAACTTCACTTTGAAAAGTATCCTGACTCCTGGCAGGATTTTGACTATTGATAGCATTGTATAATGAGAAGCAAGAAATTATTGCAGAGACTTCTAAACACAGCTTTACTTCAAAAGGATGGGAAGCCTTCTTGTTCACATGCTCTGAGTGCTCATCACGGCGTAGTGCTGCTGGTATAGACATTCCTGGAAAATGTGGTTTGTGCCTGTACCACTGCTTTGTTTCAGCATGAAACCAGGACTGGAAGTGGTGAACAATAATCATAGAGTGACTGGGTTGTTCCGTGTGCAGGATGGATTACCGAGTTGCAGCTCTGGGGCACATCTGGATTGCTTTGTGAGCAATTCTTGAACTGGCATTTTGAGGTTTTCTGGCGTAAAAATTAGGAGGATAAAAACATCCCAGCTATTTGTTGTCTAAAAGAGAAAAAAAAATGAGCAAATAGAAAATGAAAACTCATTTCTAGATTTGAAAAGCAACAACATTTTCCTTCAAAATGTGCTTAAAAAAGAATTAAAACCCAGATATTTCCAGTTGAGCGTTGTTTGTTGAAGTGAATGGTTTCCATAGAAGCCTTGCATAAGGTATAGCTTTGTCAGTGCTGTTTTTGCTAGGAGTCATGATGGTAATCATGCATATTACCTTTACTACCAAACAGTAGTATATGACTCTGCATATAATTTAGATGTTATTACTGAGATTATGATACATGTGTGTATGTATATATTTTGTGTTTCCATTCATTCTAAAGGTACAAATCATTGATGTTACAATTTCCTTCCTTATTTGATTTACTACAGTGAAATGCATGTGCTTCTTTTGCTGCTAACAGCTATCTTTCCATACAGACATTAAGAAGATATTTTTTATTAACATAACACTTTATTTTGGCTTTCCTAACAACTTTAGGAACAATTACTGAGAATCTGTTTTGCTGGACATGTTAGCTGCTGGTAGGCTATGGTCCTAAGAGATAAATTTTGATTTATGCTTAGTTAGTTGGAAAACATAATCTATCTCTGAGAAGCAAAATAATTTACCTTTCTATTAAGTTAAGGAGTTTTTTTAAGGCAGGACTGCTTCTGGCTACTCTCTATGGAGACATCCCTGCTACTAAATAAAAGAGAGCCAAGGACTGATCTTTGGGTGGGAGGCCAAGGAGCATAGATTGGTTTGTGTCCATTCTGCTCCCTCTGGAGTGGACTGGCTGCATCTACACTAAACAGCACTTGGCCCAGGCTTCTCCACAGAGGGATATTGGCTCTAAAACTATGATGATTATTTTTACTCTGTTTTTCCTTTCTGCTTGACTAAAGGAAAATGAGTAAAGCGCTGCAGCCCACCACAGCAGTGATTTTTTCACATGATCCTCATGGTGTTTTGCTGATATTTAGCACAAGGGCATGTGAGGTTACAAAGCTATCCAGGAGAGTGCTGGAGAACTTGTGGGGCAAGGGAAGCCAAATGTTATATAGTGTGGTCAAGTCAGTCTGATAGATACATTAGGGAAAAGTCCTACAATGAAGTACCTCAGTATGCATGCCCAAACCCTATTTTGCAGACAGCTGGCAGGGAAGGTCCAAGACAGAGCCAGAAACTATCTGGCTGAAGCAGTGCTGATTGGTATGGGGCTAAGTTCTGGATTTCCTCCCTTATCCTCTTTACTGAGGATGTGAGTAAACATCCTCAACTTCAGCACCATTTGCTCTAGTTGGCACCCCTGTCCACCCTATATGATCTACAGTAGAGATGATTGCTTTGGGTATTGCGGCTTAGGGCTGCCAACTTGCTGGGAATGAAAGCAGCCACTCTAAAGCCACGTTAGAGCCCAGCAAGAACATTTCAATAGGCACTTCTGTCCAGCTTTTAGAGCTCGCAGGATGTTCCTTCTCACCAGCCCTGACTTCAGTAGTTGATGGGCTTCAGGTGACCCTGATCTGGAGAAAGGCTGTTATTCTCTCACCTTTCTCACATGCAGCAAACAGTAGGTTGCAGAGGAAGGAGGGTATATGTGGTACAGCCCAGACAGGAGAACCATCTGTCAACAGCAGGATGCATCTGCAATGCTCTGAGCTGGCAGTGGGAGTTGGGTTAAAATCTTCTAGGTTCCATTTCCAACTGCTGGTCAAACTGATGCCAAAACTACTGAATGGCAGGGGCCAGGACATGATGTAACTGAACACTGCTGTAGGAATAACTGATCTGCATATAGAAATCTATTATTTTTGCAGTTATTGTGACTTCTGCTTTGTTTCCAAGAAGGCATCTGAGAAGGCAACTCCTGGCATTCTAATAAAACTATGGAGTTAATTTTAATTATTGACAACTGCAGCTTGGGTTGCTATGGAAACACAAAGAACTGCCACTTCTACAAGTTTCATCTGTAACTTGCTATCTGCAAATGTCATACAGGGTCTGATTCTTCTCTCTCGTCTAGCAGGAGCAAAGCAGACATGGCCACTGTATCAGTCAAATTTAAACAGCGCACAATCAGGTAAGGGTAAAATCTTCATCTTTTTTAATATCTGTGCCAGTTTTCTGTGACTGTGAAACCAAAAAGAAATTGGTATGTTCCTCTGTTTCCTAGAGGCTTGAAAACCAGTCCCTCATCTGTTGAAGGAGGAAACTGGAGCACACAATCATTGATGTTGGAGTTGAAAAGCAGCTATTAGGTCACATAGTCCCCACACAAAATTGTTCCTATACTATTTTTTCCTACTACTTTTCAATGTCTAATTAAACATGCAGCTGCATTTGTGATAAAACCTCCTCCAGCATTTGTTTCAGGGCCAGAATATTACACTTAAAGTACAAGTTGCTGGACAAAGAAGGTTGTCTGAGTATTTCCATTCTGAACTCTCATTTCAATTTGCCACCAGTTTCTTGGGCTGCAATGTCTCATTTTTACTCCCTGCTTTTTGCCTACGAGTAAATATTTTTGAAAATCTGGAACTTGGATACATCATCTTCCTAAAAACCATAAGAAATCCGTGTTTATTTTCTGCATGTAATTCATTCAGAAATAACATGTGTTGAATTGAGGCCTGCAATTAGCCCTGTAATGTAGTTATGCATTATTGTTAAGTGTCTAGCAAAGTATCTAAGTTGCCAGAAGTCCTAGAGAAGCTGGAGTCCCTTCATGTGACTCAGAGATGTCCTTAGTACTCTTTGCATAACAGGTTTGTGAAAAGCAAATGCTGATGCACTTTTACAAACAAGAATGAGGAGTAGGATTAGAGTTCTGCCTTCAGTTTCCTCACAGTAAATACATTACACATTTCTACCATGCCTCTAATTTTTTTCATCCCTTCACTGCCATGCTTGAGCACAATTCCCACTGATTTCAGCTGATTGTCCCATTTTGATGGCCAAGAATAGGCTCTCTGTAATATTAGCCTAAATAGCCATGTGCAAATTTCACTTCAGCCACATATTTCTGTATAGCACTTTGGACCTGGTCTTTTGTCACCAGCGAAGCTTTTAACATGGTCTTGTGAACCATTTTGAAGTGCAGTTAGTTCCACTCCCACTGAGGTCTGAAAGCACTCTAGCTCTTTCCTAGCAAAACAATGTTTGATGGAAGTGTGTAAGATAACAGTGCAGCAGACTCAAGATGAGAGAAGCAGCACAGCTCATTACCTGTCCATTGCATGGTGATTTCAGAGTTACGTGTGTTTTTCAATTTATGGTCCCTGCCTGGCTTGGGACAACGAGCAGGTAGCTGGAGAATGAAGCAGAGCACACATCATGACTTTTATAAGTCTGCAATTGCTTTACTATTTATTTTAATTTATTTATTGCTGGCATCTGATTAGCTTGCAAGAGTCACAGTCATGCTGGGTTTGCAGAGCCTTACTTGGCAAATCTGAACATTGAAGTCAGCAGAGCTCTACAGAGTCTGGCAGATGCAGGAAGACATGCAGAGACCAGTGCTGGTGGAATCACTTAAACCCACTATGGCACCAGCTTCCAACACCCTTTCGCACCATGCGAGAGTCTGGCTCCATGTCTGGACACTTGTGGTTATATTCAACCATCTGAACATATTAGTTGCTGAGATGCCCTGGGATATTCTGCTTGATCTCCAGCTACCTCTCTGGGTGGGTCTTTCATAGGTACTGAGTCAGATCTGCCATGTAATTGGTATTAGATATCAATGCTTACATGTCTAAGACCACAGTGGACAATAGCAGACTGGTGAGGCTGCAGATCCACAGACTCAACAGTTAACTGACAAGGCCTTCGACATCCAGCTTGTCCCTGCACATGCTATATTTTCACTGACTGCAACTGGTGCTTAGGATCTCTCGGCCTTCCATGCACTAGCTGTGTGTAGAACAAATGGTGTTCTGGTGCTTCAGAGGTGGGGGAAGTGACCTGGGTATGAGTCCAGGGAAAGACAGAAGCAGAGTCTCAACGGGTATTTTAAATGAGAGAGAGAATCATTCTCCTTTTATGTTTTACAATATGTACTACTTTGAGCTGGTGGTTTAGGAGAATGCAAGAAGATTAATTAATGTTCAATTATATCTAGAACTTTCCCCCAGTTTTTCAAATCAGGTAGAAAGTTTTAATAAATGAAAATAGTGGGTCTGACACATCCCTACTGTTATATTCGCATAACTGATAATGTGCGCAGACTCTGTGCAGTAGCTTTTGTGGGAAACCTTCAAAAGGCTGACAACTCACATCTGAGCTGATGAATGACTCAAAAAAGAGCTTAGCTCTCTGCCTTACTGATATCACCCACAAGGAATCTGATTCCAGACCTGTTTTATTTTGTGGTTAGGAAATACATAGCTTTCCCCTGTGCTCAGCTGTTGGGAGATCACAGGAAGTGGGATGTAAATGCACCCTCCTGTTGAGCCACGTCTGGCTTTTGAGGGAACCTACCAAGGACACAAGGAAGCTGGATATGGTCTACCTTTTTGTGCTTCATCAAGCTGTTTCTGTGATTAAGGCTGGCTGCTCCCCTCCTCTGATAAGGCAAGTGGTCTCTTATAGTAGTGTCTCTGGGCTTTTGAACACCCTATAGGTAAGTCTGAGACAAATCCCCTTATTGGCTACTCCTTGACTTTTTTATGTGGGCCTTTCACTCTGGGGGATCAAAAGCCACCATGATCACAGATAGTATGTCACTTATAATGTCTTGGGGTTTTGTTCTGGGGTGATGAAGCTAAACTTCCAACTGCAGGACCTTCCACCTGCTGTCATCATTTTCCACCACACCAAGATGCTCAGCTGGAACTTGTTCTTTCCCTCCAGTTTTGCTGCTTTCTAGTCTCTTGTACAAATTGTTTGTTCAAGGCTTCTTTCAAGTGAAGACTCCAAACTAAGCATGGATGCTTTTCATAAGGATGCTGGTTTCACACAGCCTGATTTGTCTCTGGATAGGATTTGCAATCAAATTTCACACTGCTCTTTCCAGCGTTGTCACGAAGCAGGTCAACTTTCTTCAAATGACCCCCAAATATGGTAAGAGGCAGGCTATGTTTTTTAATACTTCCAAAGGAAAGATAAGCACAGGAAATTCATAATGAAATACTAATTAGCAAACGTTCCTTAGCTAATCAAGGACTTTCATTGCAAAGCCCTTAAAGTGAACAAGTTAAAAACATTCCCTATATGAAGAGGTTGACTGTAAGATTATTCAGCTGCTTTGTTTGCAAGCAAAACACAATCCTGACTTCTGAAAGTAGGGGGGGAAATAAATCCCCAGCAATTTCCTGGCCTGATTTAAAACAAACACACAAAAACAAAAAACAAACCAAGAAAAAGATAAAGAACATCACAGCTTTTGAAACTGTGGAGGATTTTTCTCAGGAAGACTTCAAGATAGTCTTAGAATAAATAATAGCTGTCAGCAACAAAGGGCCTCCGATGCACAATAACAGGAATGGGTCATGAATTGCACTAAATTGTGCCATGTAACTACACAGCGGTGGACATAGCTGCACTGTCAATGGAAGCTTGTGTGGGATAAGCTGTGTGCACTTCCACCTCCTTGCTGTGGCCTATCCCATGTACCAAGCTAATGACACTACCACAGTTGATATTAGTCAACCTCACACTGTTGTCACACACCAGGAACTCTCCTTCTCTCTTCGAGTCCTGCATTTGTGGCTTCTCAGTGAGCTTCATGGTACATTTTGTGCCCATTTCCATGCAGAGATGACTCATGTGATGGAACGTCATGTTTCTCAGTGAGTGATGGTAGTAACTGAATAATTGTAATGCCTCTGAACAACACATTTTTTCGAACGTGTGTGTGCAGCTTCAAAGTAGACTGTGGTCTAATTATTTTTTTCTGAATTCATGTTTAAAGTTCCTGAATCCAGACTAAATGAAAATGTGTTTTAAAAATTCAACTTCAGTTACTGATTTTTTTTCCCCAGATTTTTCTTATTTGATAATTTGCTTCTGGAATTTATAACATTTCAGACGTGTTTAAGTGATGATTTCTCTAGTGATGGTTCTTTCTTGTATTTCAAATGTAACATGTGTGCATTTTAGGTAGCTTTCTAACACCCAGGATTTTCTAAAATTTGGTTTCCTCAGTGAGATATCTTGTCTTTTTTATTTTTTTCTTCACCGTGTTCAGTTTGGGGGTTATTCAATACAGTGATTTTGTTCTTTCCATGGTTTACATGGTGCTCAATGGATTCACAGAAGAAAAAAGTCTCCTATTTCATAACATTCTGGCATTTAATTCTATAACAGAAAATACTACTGAAAAATAGGTGTCAAGTGGCATGGGAGATGAGTTGAAGTCAGAGTGAGGCATAAGCAAAGTATCTTTCTCACAGTTGTACTTAACAGGTTTTAAACCTTCAGTCCATCATTTCATGTCTTTGAACTAATGAGAAACTTCTAAATTGAATTTGTACAAAGCAAATCCACTGAGTTAGTGACTTTAATCTATCTTGAGTGGCCTGTTGGGAGAGCAGCAGAGCACATAAGTGACAGTCTGAGGGATATTGTACCATTTCATAGAATCACAGAATGGTAGGGGTTGGAAGGGACCTTTAGAGATTAATCTGATCCAACCTCCCTGCTCAGGCAAGTTGATCAGGTCACACAGGAATGCGCCCAGGAGGGTCTGAAAACCTCCAGAGAAGGAGACTCTACACCCTCCCCTCTGGGCAGCCTGTGCCAGGGCTCCCTCACATGTACAGAAAAGGAGTTTTTATTTAAGGGAAACTTTCTGTGTTCCATCTTTTGTCCATTACCCTTTGTCCTATCACTGGAGACTGCAGAAAAAAGTGTTGCCCCATCCCCTTGACCAACACCTTTGAAATACTTGTAAGTATTATTGAGCTTCCCCCTCAGTCTCCTCCAGGCTGAACAACCTCAGTTCCCACAGCCTTTCCTCATAAGGAAGATACTCCAGTCCCCTGATCATCTTGGTGNATCCCATAGGTCCCATAGATTTGTTGGTGTCCAGCTTGCCCAACAGATCTCTAACCTCATCCTTGTCTACCAGGGGAAAGTCTTCTGTTCTCCAGACTATCCTGCTATCCTCTAGGGACTGGGCTTCCCAAGGGCCAGTCTTGGCAGTGAAGATTGAGGCAAAGGCAGCATTCACTAGTTCTGCCTTCTCTGCATCCTCTGTCTCCAGGACACCCTCCTTGTGCTTCAGTGGGTTCACATTCTCGCTAATCTTCCTTTTGCTGCTGATGTATTTGAAAAAGCCCTTCTTGTTTTCCTTTACTTCCTTTGCCAAGTGTAATTCCAAAAGGGCTTTGGCTTTCCTAGTTTTGTCCCAGCTTACTCTGGTGATGTTCCTACACTCTTCTCAAGCAACCAGGCCATTTTTTCACCTTACATAGATTTCTTTCTTTGAGTAGTTCCAGTAGTCCTTTTTTCATCCATGAAGGCCTCTCGCTGCTTTTTCCTGATTTTCTATTTGTGGGGAAACACCAATCTTGGGCTTGGAGGAAGTGGTGCTTGAAGATCGACCAGCTCTTTAGGGCACTCCTACCACTGAGAATCCTGTCCCATGAGATTCTTCCAAGCAGGTCTTTGAAGGGGCTAAAGTCAGCTTGCCTGAAGTCCATTGTTGCAACCTGACTTGGTGTCCTGCTTCTTCCACACAGGATCTTGAACTCCATCATCTCATAGTCACAACTTGCCTTAAACATCCAACTACTGATGCCTGGGCAAGGTATAAGATTTTGCCTGTGCATCCTGGAAAGAAACAATGTCCTCCAGGAGACGACAGAAAGTAGCAGTTGAGCTTTTACTCTGTCATGAGTTCTCCTCACAGTACAGAAAGTACCGAAGGTAGGGAGAGAAAGAAGAGCTTGCAGAGAGCTCCCTGAAACATCCAGGGTTGGTCTACTTAGATGCAAGTGCATGTGTCCCTGGAGATATGAGTGACTTCAGACCTCTGGTGCAAGCTTGGGCAGTTGTGGAGACTGCTAACTGTAGCTTTGAAAGCTTTCTTGCTTTCAGGCTCCTCATGGCCATCACTTGGGATGCTCCTGATAGCCTCACAGCCCTTCCTGAGCTTGGATTCGCCTTGTTTTGGCATCTGGTTGATGGGACAATCCCCTTCATGGGCACCTAGCACTGCCATGCCTGACACTATATCTACCCTATAGCATACTCTGCTTTCTTTTGCCTTGGCACTTTGTTCTTTTTTCTTGAGAAACTCTGCCTTGTTGAGGTTCTGCAGATAGAGGGGATTCTATATGCTCAAGCTTATGCTTATTTACTTTTATTTCTATATCCTTTTTGAGCAATTACTAAAGTTGAAGCCATTACTCTCATTCTGAACCTAAATCACACCCGTGTTTGACTAAGATGCAGCATTTAGAAAAGATGTCACAAAATGGAGAATTTAGAGTAATGAGCTCTCAGGTTTCATCATTTTCAGTATGAAATGTATGTACCTTCATTCTTTTTTTAAGGCACTTTTTTAGCTTCACACCACTAGTGCTCATTACGCTCTGTGCTTGTTGCATCTTGCTCTTCTTTCCTTCTTCTCTTTCACATTCCTTATTTTTTTCTGAAATCATTCATCCATTTTTTCCTCTTTCTTGCTTTTTGTCTGGTAAGAGCAGTCACAAATCAGCATCAAACAGCTGTAAGAATTCTAGTAGCTGTTTCTGTCTCTGGAGATTTTAAACTTTGTCAAAATGTCCTGATAATGTGCTGATTGAAATTCCCCTCTGAAGTCTCAATATTATACATACTGTTGTTTCTCCTGTACCTCTTTGCAGATAGATACTTAGTGATGTTTTTGTTTAACCTCTGGAGAAGACACAAAATGGGAAACAAGGAAGTAACAAGCATTTCCAACTCCCAGTGCTATAAATGTTTTGTTTCCCTTCTGCTTACAAAAGTGGCAAATTTTTTATTTTATTATCTGATATCATACCAATAACAAGAGGAGTCTGTTCCATGCAGTTCAATTATGAAAAATTGCCTAAGATAAAATGACTCACAGTGGACTTGTTTTTCATGGCTCTGTTGCAAAGAAATATTTACCTGCCTGAATTGAGGAAAATTTACAGTCATGCTGGCAGCTGAAAACATCCAATTGGAAAAAAAAAAGGTTAGATAAAAGGTTGATCAGTCCCAGCTATTTGGACAATTTACTTAATGCATGAAGCCTAGTTTGACCCCAACTGTGGAATTCTTCTAACTTTGGCCAGTGGCAGAATTTAGGGCATTGGGATAGATTGAAGGGTCCCCTGAATTCCTTTCCAAACTGTTTTTTTTTTAAAGCTAAGAATTATGTCCATGTTACTCAAATGCTTTTTGTCCAGATGTGAGAATACATTGACTTGAGTGGGTTTGATTCTTCTGGATTTGGTACTTTTATTGGTCGGTAGTAAAAAATACCCCTGCATTGTTACCTGGATGTGTGTAAACTGTTGACAGAAGGGAAATGTTAGTAGTGTATATCAGTAACGAGATCAATGCCTCAATTATTTTATCTGGTTATATCCACTTCGAAGTGTCTGGATCCCCTACTGTACAGCATTACAAAATGGGAATCTCAGGAAGAAGCAGCGATCAGACTTCTTTGCCAGAAAGTCACGGAACACAATCTTACATATTCTTCCATATTATCACCAAAAAATTGCTAATGTCTTTTAGAAGTGCAAAACCTGCTAAGCCTTCAGGCTTTAGGAATGGCTGGTGAAATGCATGGATCCATTTAACAGACTTTCATATCAGAGTATACATACATAGGTGTATAGACAAGCACACAGAGACAATGATGATGTCAGTTTGTAGCTACTTTAAAACACTCTATCCATCCTGGCCTCCCTCCTATGCCTCCCCCAAACTGTGGGGGTTGAGTTGTTTTTTGTGCTCCTGGCTACTAGTGCTGGGGCTCCTGGCTGTGCTGACTGGGCATCTTGTGCACAGAGGGAAGGTGGCTGGCAGGGGCCTGAAACCAGGAGCCTGCGTCAACTGCAAGGGCCTGATCCGCAGCAGGAAATTCAGAGCATCTCTCTCGGTTCAGCAGGATGTTGGTTAAGATTTAATGCTCAGTCACTGAGGAAATAATACATTTATTTTCTTAATCATGCTTATGTGACATGGGGGATAAGGCTGTTATTTTAGATGCAGAACAAGTGTGTGGGTTTTCCATTCATCTGAATGGTGGCACATACAAGCAGTCTTGAGGGTGCTGTATGTCATTCTCCACTCCGCAGCCCTGCCCAGCAGTCTGCTAATGACTGCAGCCATTCCACGTAGTGAGCATAAAAAGAGAGCAAAGCATTGCATTACTGAGGCTTTCACTAGCAAGCAGAGCAAGTGTTGCTTTTTCCTCTCCCCTTTGTCAGGTAATATGTTCTTGGGATAGAAAGTTCTTTTACTTCCAGCTCAAGAGGTTAACGTTAATTATTAATAGCAGAGGAATATAAAGAGGGCATAAGGATGGGCTTCTGTGGTGATTCACAATTGGCAGGCTCTGTCAAAACCATGGTGGTGGGAATCACATATACGTGTTTATGTATTTATATGTAGTACGTTTGTGTATGTCTGCGCATCTATGTTATTGGAAGTCTGTACTAAAAATATCTTCTTTGAAGTCACGAGATTGCTTTTTTTTTGCCTCCTTTGTGTCCTAGAGAACAGCAGTAGACACATTCCATCCTCCTGAAAAATTCATGTTTGTTCTGGGAATTTCTTTGGCCTCAGGGCAGCACATTTAGAAATGTACTTTTGAAAAAAGAAGAGCAAGAAAGGTTTGCTGAGCCACAGCCAAGCCTTGCAGAGGTTCCTGCCCTGAGGTGATCCTCCTTCCCCTGGCTTACCTCCACGAGCTCGGGCTTCCTGCCCCACTGATGCCAGTCTTCGCCTTGCTGTGACATAGAGGGCTGTACTGCAGAGGAAGCCTCCATGTGACTCTGTTGAGATAGTTTGCCATGCATTGTGGTTTGTAACACGTCGTGACAAAAAAAACCCCTGAGTAACACAATTTCTGCTCTGAAAAGTGTAAACCTGCTTTGCAGCAGACACACAGGTACAAGAAGGACTCACAGGCTGCAAGGATGAAGATTAGCTAATGAAGCAAGAGCATGCAGCTAGTACAGGATCATTATTGCCTGGAGCAAAGAGATTAAAAAAACCCAACCCAACACTGTGCTTCAGCCGCAGTGAAGGGTGTCTCTGGGTCTGCAGGAAGGCCTATGTCCATCCAGGGAGCTTCACATTCGGGAGTTCCACTGGGATGAAACATCAGGGCTGACTGTGATGCAGGTAGTTGCATTGCCACTGTCAGACTGATGTCCTCTCTTGCACCGAGAGTGTAAGAGCTCACGGCAAGGCTGTTACAGGTCATAAATGAAGATGCTTTGCCTCTTTTCAAAAGTTTTTTTGGCTTATTAGGAGAACCTCTGTAAGAAAAATGACAAACTTCCTTACCTTTCTCTAACACAGGGTGCTAGAATAGCAACCTGTCAACTTTAACCACCAGGAGATGTTTTGGGGTGGTTATGTGTGCTATCCCACGTGATGAGATCATGCAGTTTCAGTGTCTGTTGGTCTTTTCTTCTATCCATCTATCTTTCTGTCAGTCAGTCTCTCTTCCCTAGCAAACATCAAGAAATTTCAGTTCTGATGTAGAGATCTCAGATATTAATATTCACATGGATATCATGACACTTGACCTCAATTCAATCTCTAGATAGAGGAGAGACATAGATTAATGACCCTGCACAGAGGCAGGTTACAGTGAGAGCTCAAGGGTGTTTGTGACTCAGAACCAGCTCAGCACTTGCTGTCCTTTCTTCTGCTGTTGGGTAGGAGTATGACAAGGATGTAAGATGCTGCTGGGGGTGTGGGGTGTTGTTCTGGCTGGAGTCTGTTAGGAGGCAGGTCACTAGTCCGTAGAAAGCCAGAATTTGTTAATTCTGTTGCTCATTGGAGAGATGGGTGAATTTTACTCTATATTTGTAGTGAAGCTGTTAAGAGGCAACGTGCAAGGCTATGTCTTTCTTGGCCAGAAATTATTACATACTCCATTAATTTTCATCTTTTTCCTTTGGCTCCTCTTCTTTGTTTTACTCAGGTGGCCTAAAATGGCCAGAAGCAATAGAATGGGGATAGGGCAGTTTTCACAAAGGACAGGCAGCTCCATTTCCAGCTAGATGGATTGCCATTCTGTACTGAAAGCAGCAGTAGGTGTGCTAACTTTGATGGTGGGGCAAAAGACAGCTCTGAAATCTGCCTTTTTGCTGGTGGAGTCTTCAGGGAAGGGGAACCTGTACTGGTTGTTCTCTTGGGATGGATTTTGGACACCTCCAGATTCACTGAACAGCACCAAGTGGGTGCTGTCCTGGTGAGGCAGGACTGTGGTACCCAGTGCCAGTGGTACCCACATTTCTGAAGAGTGGTGTGTCGTGGTTTCGGCCCATCAGGGAACAAAAGACCACGATTAGCCTCAAGTAACAAGACTTAAGGATTGCTAAAGGGCAGGGAGGGCTTAGTTGCTGCTTAAGGTGCAGGACAAAACAGACCAGGCTACTCGGCTTGGGGAAGAAAAACAGAAAACAATTTAATACCAACTAAAACATAAAACCCCAAAAACA